>JANAVB010003000.1:9566440-9733940 GCA_029216955.1 Iris pallida | reverse complement strand
GGATGATAAGGATGAATAATCGAAGGCAATTATGAAGTTTCAAGAGCGATGGAGAGTATCCAATGATGCAGATAGAAAGAAAGTCTATGAACCACTGACTTATTTGCTAGATTGGGCTACTCTAGTCTAGTCACTTACTAAATCGAATGATTCTTCGTTTTTTAGAGGGCTTACAATCCATGCAATACATAAATTCCGTTCTCAAAATTTTATCTGAACAAGATTTCATAATGGAACGGAATTTGAGAAATCAAGATTGTGACCTTTTCCGTGCTTATTTAAACATACGAGCAAGGGATATAATTGCAATACAAGATCGGATCGCAACTTTTAGGTAGATGGAATAAGGGTTACGAATGACCTCACTTTCTAAGGGGTGGAGCCTACATAATAGGTATGGGGACCTATTTCAAACAGTTCGATTTTATAGACCAACTATCGGGTTTGTCTGGAGGAGTTTTACTGGGCCTTAATGGGTTTCCTATTTTGGATATCACTCGTTTGTTGGATGAACCTTGGGTTTCAATCTATATTGACGGGACAAGATCCCAACTATTTCTACTAGGTTAGGGTAACTTAGAGTAGGCTTCTACCCAAGGGGTTGAGCTAGTTGCCCGTCAGGTTGGTCAGCTAGGTCTCTCAAGCTCAAAATGCGCCTTTCGTGACTTTTATGTTTAAGTAGCACACGAGGCCTCAATTGGGTGGCACACTAGTGGCATGTACGTAGTGGGCTTTGAGTAGACCACAACCATATATTGGGTTGAAGGAATTTAGTCGAAGTTGAGGCTCTACTGGAAGTCAGGAAGTATACCGGTATTATGGTAAGCTTATAGTTAGTCCTGTTAACCTAAAAGTCATACCATAAAAATAGGGTACAAGGAGACGGGTTTAAGTGGGACATGATATACCTAGATGAAGGTGGACTCGTCTAGATCTTGCATGTGAAATTTGTTGGAAGGTAACAACTGGCCTCATGCTCCGAATATTAATGACATGGTCGGGGACACATAATGATCTAAATAAAAGTGGGAGTCCAAGGGCACTAAACATCATCCTAATGGAAGTTATTCTAATCACTCGGTAATCCTAGTATATCCTAAAAATTTTAAAAGGCTTACAGTCTACCCACCTTAGAAATAAGGTTAAAGAATTTCAAAGTCTGGATATTGTGCCTCGATTCTTGTTAATGAAGAATAAGGCACGACATATCGGGATACAGTAGATATAAGTCAAGTCAAGGGTCGTTCCTCAATAAATGAAAAACGAGTGCATGTGCAATGACACATGTTCGATAAAATAGAATGACCTACTCGTCCACAGTATACATGAGTTGTCGACGGGGTAACCAACTCTAAGGCACATCATATGAAAAGATTTCTAACAACTGAGTCATGAATTTCTACTGGGGTCAAACCTGCCAGAGTATTGTCACAAGGGTTCTAGTTGAAGCAAGCTTCAAACAAATGATTAGAGGCTCACAACATTTGGTATCTAGAGAATAGGTAGTCTCCTAGGTTGGCATTTGATCAAAGGAAAGATCCTAATCATTCTCGGACTCCAATGACTAGAAGATCAAGATAGTAGGTTTATTGTCGAAGGGAGGACGAGTAACTCAAGGCAAGGTTCCAGTCACTTGCTGGCCGTGGAAAGCTATACTTGTATATACAACTATCATAGCCATAGGGATACTCTGTATCTATCTATCAATTATGAGTTTTCGTCTTTCCAAACAGTGAAAGACAAAAACAATAAAGAGTTAAAGAGAGATGTTACTGAATACAATTACGTGATTCAAAGGCGAATGTATAATTCAAGAGAAATTGTCAAAGCAGTCGTGGATGAGATCCTAGAGACAGCTATATCTCAATCCATGTAGGGTAATTAGATGAAGAGTGAACCAATTGCATCATGGTTGATCAGACCGTAATACAATGATTCTGATTAGACAATATGTTAGCGGGCGTCTCCAATAAACATATGCCTTGAACCAAGCTCGATAGAAGAGTAAGCTTGCAAAACTAGGCTGTAATAGCAGTATTGGTCAAGACAGTCAAAATATAGGTAGGCGAGATTTTTGGAAAAGAGGCACAAGTAGTTCGAGTTTTGGGAAAATCAAATCCTTTTCTGGTGTTATTGCTTATATAGGCATCCTACTATCTTTTTATCTTTAGGGCCTTGGTTGACTAATGGGTTATGGACTTCTGAATTCTATATTCTTGGTAAACCGATTAGTATCAGTCAATTACCTTGTTAATAGATCACAAAGTCCACGGATTGCTAGGTTAGGAGACATGCTACCCTACTTACAGAATTCTTCACTAGTTTTGGCTTTGGATCTTATGGGACACACATGGCAGTTTCCTACCCTCTATAGTATCCTAAACTTGTAATCATATCTGAAGTCATTTCACCGAGAATTATGCCTCGCCCGTATACTCGGGCGGTGGTAAACCCTTGGTTCCGTGATTCAGCTGTGATATGCTATCAGGTACCCTACCTTATATTGACACAAGGTCAAAAGAGGTCAACAAGGATATAGTTTTAGCAATGATCCATAACCTGCAATTCTTCGAAAGGATTTCAATTCTATGAGTTGTGCCTCGCCAGTGCGCTGCTGGCTACAGTGAACCCATACTATCCATTCTTAAACAATTGGCGACAGTGCGCTGCTGTCTAGTCATCGCAGTCATTTAATTACTCTAACTATCTTTCTAAGGACTTCAAGGAGCTGCTATAGTTTCAAGCTAGTTGATTATGATAGAGCATAAACATCTACCTATGAGTCTCAATCCTTAAAGTAAAAAGGTTGACCGGGGAGAAAATAACTGAAGACAGGAAAAATAAGAACATCCTAACATTTATCTCATATATATTTCAATTGGCTGAGGGAAAACTTTGAATCAAATCTAACTCGAGATTCGTATATGAATAGCAGAATCAGAAATTATAAATCAGTTCCTTACAGCAAAATAGAATTTAAAATAGGCAATTCTAACTCATGATATAAGATTTATGTCTAATAAAGCAAAAGAAAATTGAACAGTTTATCAAAATTAACGTCTTAATTCTAGGCAAGCCTGACATACCAACCGAATAGTATATCCATATTGGATCACATTGTCATATCAAAAGTAATAGTGTACCTATAGGGATCTAGCAAGCTATCTAAATTACATGGCCTATCTAATAACCTTAACTACCCAACGGTCAATTTGAACAAGCGACTCGTTGTCCTAGTCATTCTCTTAAATCAATTTAACCTAAGTTGTGAATGAGCATTTCCTAGGTGCAGGCTCGCAATAGTACGACTAACGTACCATCACGAGTTTGCATATTTCATAAAAACTGACCTGCATGGGTCACCACAAAAACTTGTCACGACCCGCACCCGCTTTTCGGATACGAGACGTGTCCAAGCCAGCCTACGCCGCAGAGTCGACGGTAGAACGCTGTCAAGCCCGCAAGAAATAAATGCTCAAAATATAACATTTGCTGCTCATTCACATTTCTAACTTTGTTACAATATTTACAATATTTATAATTAAAGAAAATACAAGATTTTATAATTAATAAAATTGAGTACAACTGCTATCTATTTCTAGGTTTCTGTCTGCAAGTACACCCGAATCTCCCAAGCTAAGTGAAGCCACAGCTAACCTGAAATTTTTTGGTTTTCAGTCAGAAATGGAACAAGTACACAAACCGACGGTAATGCAAAAACACAATAGAATTAACAAGACATGAAAATAACATATGAGATATGAAAACTAGAAAGTACTGAAGACATGGCACGGCGGAGAAGAAAAGGAAAAAAATAAAAGACATCTACCTATGTGGTGTGAAATATCCGTTTCGACATATGAACGGCTAGGGGGTAAATCCGGCACCCTGCACGTGTCGTGTGCAGCTGCTATTATTCAAGAATAGACTCATGGGATAGTTCTGGGTAGTCCACATGTCTACTAAGATATTTTCCCTCCCGACTACTCCGTGTGACGAGCGTGTCATCAAGCAGCAAGATATATGTATAGACATGAAATAAAAAGACTACTATGAATCGAAAGTAATCAGAAAGTGCACTTGCCTGAGGTCCTTAGCTGGAGAAACCAATAATACTATACCATTCAATGAGCCACAATCAGTCAACACATGCAAAAGTCTCCAGATGCTGAAATAAACATTACCAATGTTCTTAGAATAGTCAAATTAACTAAGATTGCTTGTCCTTAAGTCCAATTTTGGACACAGGTGTAAAACGGTAATTTCGGGCAAAAATGATGTCCGCCGTTGGACCCGCTTTGCACCGAAAAGCGTGCCAGAGTCAACGGTCTCTAAAATCATCAAATTATATGTCAACAGGTCTAGTTTTCTGATACGAACCCAACCGTATGTTCAAAGTTAGATTCCGGCGGGCCGTGCACAAAATTGCCCGTTGAGTCGGACTGAGGGGCCCACAAAACGGCAGTCTGATTCAACTGTCTCAGAATTGGACCAAACTTGGCATACAGGACCAAAAAAATGATACGGTCCTGTTGGCATAAGTTTCGTCTCGATCTGACGATCGTACACAAAGTAATTGGAGAATTTGCACAGAGGCCGATACGGTGAATTTCGACAGATACGTATCAAATTCGTCGCACACATGCGACCAATTTGAATTCTGTCAAATCTCACACGACCACGAACCCGTTACGCACCTTTTGATGCTTTCTGTTCACGACCACGTCGCCCGGATTGGCGGGACGCACGTTGGATCGGAAGAATTTCTAGTTTTCAAAACAGTTTCTGCCAAGTTTTTTCTGATTTTCGAATTGACTTTTAACAGAAAATAACCAACTAGAAATTAAACTAAAAATAGGGTCTCCATCTCGGTTAGGTTGTCTACCAGGCTGTTCAAGCGGTTTTTAAAGTTTCACAATATTCTGGTCGTAAATCGACCACCAACTTTGGGTTTCGGGACAGTTTCTAAATTCCGAAAATCAAAATTTTTCTCGATTTTGGGACTCGTTTTTCATCGCGTACAAAGCGAATTAAAATGAACTATCTGAAGGGAAACGAAGGGGTATAGGTTAAGTTCGAGCCTGCAAAATCGGTTCGGCAATTCGTCGATTGATCGTGGAGGAATCCCTGCGCGAAGTGGCTCCGCGGGGCTGCTGTTACTGCTGCCCTTCTCGTTCTGCTGTGCACAGCCGGCGGCCCTGGCCGTCCGGCGGCAGCCTTCGGTGGCGCATGCGCACACATGGTGGTGCGCCCAGGTGGCTGGTACGTGGCGAAGGTGTTGCGCGTTCGGCTAGGGTTTGGAGAATCCTCCCGATCTCTCTGTACTTATACGTGTGTGCGTGCGGTTTTGTGTTCTGTTACTAGCAGGAAGCTAATAACTTAAGGGGGGTCAGGCTCGGCCTATGGGCTGGGCCTGTGGGGTTTTATTAATTATTTTTCTTTTCTATTTCTTTTATTACTATTATACCAATGTATATCTCCTCTATATATTTATATATAAATATAACCTTAAAATCACAAAAACCTAAAGTACTTTAAATAAATATTATAAATACTAATAATCTTATTATCTATATATATGATAGCACATTTATATCTACACATATATATATATATATATATATATATATATATATATATATATATATATATATATATATATATATATATATTTGATTTACCACAAGTCGACTTAATAATAATAATAATACTAACAATAATATTTAAATGGGATGAACAAGCTTATTAATTTTTCACAAAATAACCTTAATAAAAAAAAATAAAATAATAACAATTGCCCCGATGGGTGATCTTTACCACACACCCTTGGGTCAAAAATTGTTCCAATATGGGAAAAGCACCCTTAATAATAAAATATAAATTTGTATCTCTATTTTAATAATTAGAAACTATTTCTAAAATTCTAAAATAATATTAAGAACATTTGTAAACCCATAAAATAAATAATAATAAAATATTTCAAAATTTTCGGGGAGGGGAGTTACAATGTCTTTCCACAGAGTGCATCTCCTAACTTGATCATTATGACCATAGACTGCTCCAATAACCAATTGTAATCCTCCCTTATTAGTGAGTTCCACTACGATCAGTTGTTCAGTGATATTCCTCACCTGCCCATGCCATATATTGTTGTTCCATATTACCCAAAATTTGGTCGTACCATATTGATAGAGGTTGTGAGTGTACTCCCACCCATTAGGAAGCCTAGACCGTAGATTATCTATTGTCTTGATTTTTTATTCAGTAATAATAACCACCTCACATTGCTGTGTGTATACTAATCTCATCACTTCACGCCATCGGGCCTTCGATGAAGCATCCCTGACATTCAATGTCATTATTGACATTAATGGGAGTTTGAGAGTCCCTTAATTATTCTAGCACTTACTCGAAGAGTAGTAAGTTGCTGCTGATCAACGGTTTGTTGATCCTCTCCCTGATCACTATATGTAGTGTTCTCTCCTTCTCGTGTCAGCATCATCGACTTAGCATTTTTAGTCGTTAGGATTTCACTGTCTGGGCTGTTGTTTTTTCCCTCAGGTTTGTCTACCCGATCCCCCTCATTGCCTTTTTTGGGACCACAAGCAGTTACCTTCTTCCTTGCTTTTTTCTCCTTCCCTCATGCTGATCCTTCCTCTTCCCTATTCTGAGCTCCACTCTCGAAATTGACAATTCTTTGGTTTACAGTTGTTGGGACAATTGCCAGAGAATCATCTCTCCCCTCCTTTGGACAGTGGTTTGTTTGATTGACTGTACGCTTTCCCAAAATCGCAGACACCTCCCTGCCCTCTCAAACATCTCGCACAGGTGCACTATCCATGCCCTCCATATCTGCCACTTCCTCAGTATCCTTCTGCTCTGGGCATTGTTGTCCATTGCTCTTCTTAGTAGGTTCACTCTCCTCCCCCTCCTTCCCCTTGTAGGGCATGCAATATTGGTCGATATGACCAAAGCATTTGCATTTCCTGCACATGGGGGAACCCACTCATACTAAATATCCTGATAGTACTTGTTCTTATTTGGTAGCAGCACGCCGACTTTGCTTGGGAGTTCATCCACTGCTTCTATCTCCACAAAACATCGGGCGTAAGCAAGTCGCATCCGCTTTGAGGTCAGGTTATCCATTCGCAAAGCTTTCCCCACCATACTAGCAATCCTAGTGATGAATTGAGCATAGCTGTGGTGGTAGGAATGGCATTCGTATCCAGATTGGAATACCAGAGAGTCTATCCCTTTCGAAACTGGACTCCGAGCTCCATTCTTTCAGCACTATAAGGCGTCCATCAAATGTCCATGGCCCCCTTGAAGGATCATGTCCTTGTCCTCCGATAGACCAAATTTTACAAAGAAGAATTCGTTTTCTCTGGCAAATATATCCATAGTGCCCGTCGGTCTCTAAATACGCATAGCAAACGCGCGCAGGTGGCCATAGAAAGCTTGTTCCCCAACACATAGAGCATAATAGTGTTCTGCCAATACTCGGTTGTCACTCCCCGTTCCCGGAATACGTAAATTTTTTATTTTTCTGTATATGGTATCCGACACCTGTATCTTGATTGTACGTATCATGTATTTGTAACTGGCCATGGCATGGAACAGTATCTCGTCGCAAATTAGTATGCCACCCCTTATCCTTGTCCAATTGTAGGCGTGGCTCACTACTTCGATGATAAGATATCTGAACCGTGTTGTGGTTAGGATTTTATTTAAATAATTTAATTAGTTGTATAATGTAGCATTTAACATGTAATTATTCATATGGTTAAGAGATTCTTGCACTTCTATATATATATTCTATTCCTCTCTCTCTCCTCATTCAATGCAACCCCTATTTAAATAATTTAATTAGTTTCTTTGAGTCAATGTAACCCCTATATATATTCTATTCCTCTCTCTCTCTCCTCATTCACTCTTTCATTTATTTTCCTCAAACAACTTTTAGGCAAGTACACCTTCCACCAAATTGAGAGATTCTTGCATTTTTTATTTCTTGATTTTTTTTCTTTGATATGATTTGTCTATATTGTTCTTCTCATCATCCTCTACAAGTTTAGTACTTGGTATTTTCGATTTTGATGGCTCGTTTTGTGTAGATCTAAGTTTCTAAAACTAGGATTCTATGGATTTTTGTGGTTTTGATCGATCAAACTTCCTTACTTACGAAAATTACTTGTTCCATGTTGTAGGGAATTCAATTCTATCCAATTTTGGCTTTTGAACCGCCGAATTTTGACTTTGTATGAGAAAATTTTGCCATTTTCGTGTTCATGGGTTCCCCACACCTTTTGGTGCTGTCGGGACGATGAACATGGCCGCATGCAGCGTATTCGCTGTCGCGTGCTGTGCTTTCGTGCAACGTACGTCGTGGGCGGTTTTGCTTCCGTGCGCAGCGCAACTTGTGCGCCGCACACGATTTTTTGTCGCGCAACGTGCTCCGTGGGCGGTTTTGCTCGTGCATGCTGTGCAACTTATGCGCAGCACGCCACACACAATTTTTTGCCATGCAACGTGTACCGTGCTTGCGTGCAACGTGCATCGTGGGCGGTTTTGCTCACGCACCAGTGCCCAAATCACTTCAAATGACTGTTTTTGCCCGTTTTAGCTATTTTGTAGCTGAAATCTTGAAAAACTCAAAACATGAAAGTTGTAGATCTTTGTCTTGGCTTTAAAAATCTTCATGTCTCACTTTAACCAGAATTCATATGTGACTTTTATGTCACGAGGGGTCCATGTGACTTCCTGACTTGACCGTGTTCCTGACTTGGTTACCTGTATACGTGCTGGTATATTTTCTAAGTGTGTATTGAGATACAATACTAATATGCACTGTAGTGCTATTTAATGAGTGCACTGAGGTGTGACTCTACGTGCTAAGATCATTCGTGTTATATGTCAATACATGTGTACCTTCCAGCACAGTCATGGTAATTGGTCAGTAATGGTGTCGTGGTATATTGATTGTTGTTTGATGCATTATACTAAGCATGGATCTAGATTTGGGACTACTTGAGCCGATGTGGATTCATATTTAGGGTACACGTACTATAGTACGACATATACGAGGATGACCATGTGACCACGATATGTAATTCCAAGATTAAGATAGGGTTAATCTTGTTTGCGAAAAACAAAATAAAATTTTGTTTTATTCTAAACTTGTAAAAGAGTACAAAGTACAATAAATTTTGGGGAAGTACAACTTTAGGATTCTGATCAGAAGACGATCACTTTATCCCTTGGACTATGTGAACTTGAAGACTGTAGCCTCTGGAGAATGCAACAGCAATTTTATAAGAGTCCCCTATCTCTGTCTGTGTGTTTGTTGATGATTGGAAACTCTATTTATAGAGTTCAGGAAATAACTGTTTCAGCAGTTATTCTGATATGCGCGAGGCTGGATTGCACCATACTGGATTGCGCCAACCTCCTGTTGTGCCAACTTCCATTCAGTTGTCAATCGTGTACTAACTGTATTTAGACGTGTGTCATCGTATGATTGAGATACGCGTGGTCGTGTACAGGATAGTAGATACGTCTTGAGAGATTAGTGGTATGTGCGTCACGTCATCCTGCTTTAGAATGTAAGTTGTCTCAACTTTTTTAGGTTGCACGAGCTTCAGTCAACAAGTCAACCTGCGCTTGATTTGAGCTGCGCCTACACACGTGGCAACTTCTGAGTAAAAGTCATTCAGATTGCGCCCAGGCGCAACTAAGGATTTTGTTTATATTGCGCCTGGGCGCAACTCACAAAATATACATGACAGCTGTCTACCAACTTTTTTTTGAGCGGCACACTTCACGGGATTCAAAGAGATTTTTCTCGTTCTCTGTTGTGTCCGTTGTCAGTATGGTCAGGTAATGATGACCATTAAGTGTCAGATGCTACGTAGGCTTTGGCGCTAAAAAATTGGGCGCAGTCTGATATCAGGCGCAATCTGATCAATGGCGCAGTCTACTTCATATTAGTGGCGCAAGTAGACTTTTGGGGCGCAACTTGATCACTGATCAGTATATTGAAGGCGCAACTTGATTTTTAGGCTCTACAAGACCCCCTTCAAAGTTTTCAAAACTTAAAGACATTGCAAAGTTTTGAAATACTTTGAATTTAAAAAGTTTGACTAAGTCAGGTTGCGCCGGTCTCATGCTCGGTCATCATGATTAAATACATTTCTCGAAAATATTCAATCTTCTCTTCGTGTTCCGAAGTTTTATTGATTTCTTTCAGTTTCCCATGAGGAATACAAAGAGTCAATTTGTTGCTATATATGTAGTTGATCTCCGTACTTTGATCTTCACTTCTGTTATTCAATGGCCCCCAAGAAGAAAGAGATGGAGATCAAGGCTGACACCACGACCAAGTCTCCTGAAGCGAGACAAGATATTGCGCCTATAACCTTTTTGTTGGAGGCTGACCCAGCTTTGAGGGCAGTGAATTTTCTGGACTATTTCGGTTTAACTCCGTCAGTCTTCAATCATTCGAGTGGCGGATCATCCTCTGAGGAGCATGCCAATTCAGAAGGACTTTTCAACCTGATGCGTCGCTCGGGGAACTGCACCATGCAAGAGTTGGACGCCGCCCTTCATCAGACTGATGAAGGCAAGGACAAAAAATAATGTTTTGGGCAGAACCCTTTTTTTTTCTGTCCTTGGTTGTAGGGGTCCACCTATCTTTATGCAAATGAATTTTTAAAATTTCTGATATTGTGTGGCTGTGACTTCGAATGGTGCTCATGGACATATTCTTTTAGCTGATTCTTCAGTTTACTGTTTCTTCTGAAGAACACGTGGCAGCCGTTACACGCTTTTAGATGCCTATTTTCAGTTCTTTCCCAGAATAGAATCCTAGAACAACGCACTGATCTCATTTTCATCCTCTTTAAAAAGGACATTCAGAAATGAACGAACCATTCATACTTTCTCAAAACCAATGTCTTCCCACAAGGCTTCACTTGTGCTACTTCATTCTGACACTATTTGCTTGCATACTGTGTCTTCAAAATTTGGTAAGTCTTGATGAAGAATCAATAGTATGAGTACTTTTCTTTCGCACCACTTCTGGAGACAAATATTAATCTGCATGTTGTAGACACTTATTGATGTGTGCTAACTATTTCTGAGAATAGGCGCACACTGTGGCCCAATGTTTAGCTCTGATTAGAGGCGCGTATTGCTTGTTATACGCCTGTTCGATCAATGTTCAGTGCTGATATGTGCTTATTCGTAGGCGCATTGCTGATGTGCGCCTGTTTGTAGGCACAATGCTGATGTGCGTCTGTCTGTAGGCGCATACTGATGTGCGCCTGTTTGTAGGCGCATACTGATGTGTGCCTGTTTGTAGGCGCAATACTGATGTGTGCCTGTTTGTAGGCGCATACTGATGTGCACCAGTTTATAGGCGCAATGCTGATGTACGCCTGTTTGTAGGCACATTGCTGATGTTAGATTCTGCTAAGTGCTCCTGTTTCATTGATATTTGCAGGGATTTGGTTAGCGAGCTTCTTCAGAACTGGTATTGGTGATTTGGATGTTGCAGAGAATACTTTTTTGACACCCACATCAGGCAGCTCATATGGTTCTGACACTCAAATCAGACAGCTCAGAACTCTTCATGTTAAGAAGGGTCTTTCTCAGAAGGTAGGAAGAGCCTGTATATATGAGAGTTGGATGGTGGAGAGACAGAATTAGGAATCGGATCAGAAGGGTGATCTCGTTCCTAGTTCTCCTGGCGGGCTGTCTCCTTCCACCAATTGTATTGACAGCAGCTCATCTTTGGGCTGCTGTACTCTGTGGTTCTCCTCTCACCTTTCTCAGAGAGAAGACCAGAGTTGATTCTATTGTCTGGCTCATCGCTTCAGGCCGAGACGACAAGGAATTTATACCAACAAATAAGAAGATCCAAAGATGTAATAGACCTTCATTAGAATGAAAATCCGAGATGTAATAGATTTTCATCAAGATGTGTATATGTTTTTAAAGAAGAAATAAAGGATATTTTTTTCTTTATGATTTGATTTTGATGTGGTGATAAGAAATATAGAATCAAGGAAAAATGTGGATAACAAGTTGCTGATGTAATGCAGAATTTCAAAAGTATAGAGAATGTGAACTTTCATGAGGAAAAGTGAACGGTCATTTCAATTTTCGAGATAAGGACACTAAAAATGAATGGACAGTCACGAACAGTTATAAATGAATGAACAGCTACAAATGAACGAACAGTTGGGCTTCTTCCAAAAAGTCGCATCAGTTCTCGAGATTGACTATCTGATTGTTTTGTCTATAAAATAGAATAAAACTTTCGTAGATATCGTCATTTCTTTTCTTTTCTGTACAAAATGTCCTCCAAAGATTTGCTCATCCCGAAGCTTGAAGGGAAGACTAAGACACCACCTGCTGAGTCTTCAGTACGTCCTCAGAAAGATAAGGGTGAAGGCTCAACTGTTCCCGCACCAGGAGAGGGCTTGATTTCCAAGCTAGTAGAGCCTGAGATGTAAAACCCCTAAATTTCTACTATTTTATTGTTATTATTATTATTAAATTTGGTACTGATTTAAAATTTCGTATTGTACGTCGCGTAGTCGTATTGTACGTCGTGCACGAAATTTTATTTTTTGAATTTGCTCGACGAGTGCGAATATGTGCGAGCGTACATATTTTAGACAAATATTTTTTCTAATTTTATAGTTTCAAAATAATTTATATAATAATTATTTTAGCTACCGTACCAAAATTTCAAGCTCATTATTTTATTTATTTTATTGGTACAAAGCCTTTCGTTTATAACAAATATTGATAATATTCTTGTGCATACGTATATATTTCCTAAATATTTTACTAGTCTATTTTAAATAAAAATGTAACTTTCAAGATTTATTAATATTAATATTTTATTATTCAAAAAGATATTTAAAAATATTTATTATTTTTGAAATTATTATTATTGGTATTTTGAAAAATATATTTAGAAGTTATTGTGGCCATTTAAATCTTGATTTGATTTCTGGATTTATTTAAATAGATTAAATTAATATCTATAATTAAAATTTGATTTATTTGATTTGATTTTAAACTAAAGGGATATAATTTAAATAGGATTTGTATTTGGATTTGGATTTGAATTAAATAGATTGAATTATCTAATTGGGTTTTAAATCTTTTTCTAATCCCTATCCAATTGAGAATTTCCACATCCTATAAATAGGCAGGTACTCCTCCATAAATTTTTATCATCCACAAATTCTTCCACAAAATTTTTCCACAACCCCGAGTTTGTGCATCGTGTCCGTGTCCCCTATTCCCATCCACTATTCTCTTTCTTTTACATATACAAAATTATCATCTGCGTCCGACAATTCCGGACGTCCATCCATGTCGTGCCGGACATTTCCCGACTCGACCCAACCCTAAACCTTAGCCTAGCCTAGTCCCCGCTCCTGTCACAACACCCCGCCGTCGCCATGAACCCCAGCCAACACCGACCCAAAACCTAGCAGACAAGTCCCTGCGACCACAGCCCTGATACCGAGCGACCCCCTACCATCACCGCCAACTGACCTTCCCGACACCACCCGCTGCCACCACCATCGCCACGACCATCGTCATTACCTCACCACCGCCTACCGAAACACCACCACCGTCACCACCAGTACACCCACGGGACTCCCGTCACCAAAACCACCATTGACAGACCCGACCACCCATCCTCCGACCATCCTGACCCCCTCTCCCGGCCAACCATAACCGTCATCACCACGTCGCCGCCACAGTCAACAAGACCACCACCCGACGGAACACAACAGTCACCACCGCCGCGGCGACCCCCGCCAACGCCGCCGCGACCACAGACTCCATCACCACCATCACCAAGAGAAAAGAAAAAGAAATAGAAACACACGTACACCCTCATCTGACCTCCGCCGCCGGTGACCTAGCCGCCTCCGCCCCGTCTTCTTCCTCGCTTCTCCTCCGCCGTGTCGTACGCCCCGTGCGCCGCAGCTCCTCCTCCGCGGCATAGAACTGCCGCTGCCCGAACTCCCCTCTCGCGCTCACTCCCTTCCTTCCGTAGGATCCCCCGCCACCACGTCGCGCCGACCCGCACGAACCCTCCGCCGGTGCAACTCCACCCATGCGCCGCCCAGTCTCCCGCTTCCTTCCCTCTACCGCCTTAGCCGAACCCCTTCCATCTTCCTCTTTCCTAACGCCCAGCCAACCGCCTCCCGACCCCGACGTGGCGAGCACCGCCGTCGATACCGTGCTGGAGGCGCGTACACCCCTCCACGCCGCCTCCTCCGGCGCAGCGCCCACTGCGCGAGCCGGAAACCTCGTCGACACCCAGCGCCGCACCGCCTGAAACCCTCTCCAGTCTCTGCCGCGTCCGATCGCCGGTGTCCAACCCCCGTGCACCGCCCGAACCCTCCGCCTCAGTCCCTCTCCGCGACTGCCCTTCCTCTTCCCTCCACCGACCGCCGCTCGCCTGAGCTCGCTCCCCTCTTCTCTATCTCTTCGTCTTCTCCTTCCTTCATTATTTTTTTTCTTCACACTTAAAGCCTTCTCTCTCCCTCCCGAATTAATTTCCCCTCCTTTCACTGACTTTCTCTTGCCTTCATTTCTGTGGAGCACAGCTTCTTTTCTGTCCTCACGAGTGAGAGGAGCACAGCTTCTTTACTGTCTTCACCTCGTGAGAGGAGCAGCAGCCAGCTGCAGATATTTTTATTTTATATATTTTTTTATTTTGTTGTGTTTTGTTAATTATTCTTATTTTTGTTTTTGTTTTTGTTTTTGTTTTTTTTTGTTTTTGTGGTTAATGTTGTTTTGTCAATTGGTGCTGTGTATCAGTTTCTTGTCTTGTTCTATTTTTCTTTATGAGTATTATCATTATTTTTTATATTATTATTATTAGGATTATTAATATTATTACTATTGATTATTATTACTATCTTGATTATTATTGCTATTGTATTATTAATGCTAACATCATATTATTATTATTATTATTATTATTATTATTATTATTATTATTATTATTATTATTATTATTTTCATTATTAGTATTATTAATAGAAAAATAAATAAAGTAATTATTGTGTATATATAAATGTTTGTGTTTTTTTTTCTATTTGTTACCATTAGTTTTTTTTAAATATAAAAATAAATATATAGATAGTTATTTGTATTTCATATATAGGCAATATTTTACAATTATTTTTACAAAAGTTATTAGAGGGCTTGGCCAATAATTATTCTCAAATTATTTTTAGAAGCCTAAAATAATTCTATTGTTACGAAATTGGAGTTTTTGCCTATAAACGATTTTTGATAAAATATAGTTTCAATTATTATAAATAGTTTTCTAAATCGTATATAATCTTTATCCAAATTCTTTTGATTATCCTTCTGTCCATGACCAGCCCTATTACTCCCGTTTCTTCACCAATTTCGTACTCCCATATGCCTACCCTAACTAATCTGACCGTCCTTGACCCGTTGGAACTGTCCGTGCCACCATCAGAGGTCACCTTGTGTAGTGTTACACCGAAGTCGCAGTTCGTGCTACCTTGATTATTGCGGTACACCAGGCGTACAACCAGATAAGACACCTTGCCATTTGTTGTTTATTTATTTTAGCTCATATTTCATGCATTATTTATTTTCTTTATGCAAAATAAACTGTGATACATGGCATAACCTGTTAGAACTTGCTGTTCATTTATATTTCCTGCTATGTATTAGTTTTCTTACACATTAAACCTAGATTTAAGGGACCACCTTGTGTGTTGCATTCATTGGCCTTGACACGTTGTAACACGAAGTTGTGTATCGCATATAGAACACGGACATGCGTGACTGGCTGGCCACCGGTACGTATAAGCCGTGCGATAGGAATAACCGCTAATAGAGGTTGCATGCTAGTTTGACTTAGCGGTTATAGAGGCTTAATGTTGTGGATACAACATAGTAGGCATTGGGCGGGGAGGACAATTCCTTAGCGTATGGGCTTCGATGCACTTTCCCTTTTGTAACCCGTGAGCTCCGCCGGAGACGCGGGTCAGATTACCCATGATTACTGACGGCCACTGACGTTCTGCGGAACATTATGCTCTTACTGATGGGGCCTCTGGTGCCCCAAGGGGGGACTATGCCGATCCTATTTAGCCAGGGCCCATGCGTAGGAAGGATTGTTCTTAACTACATTTCACTTAGAATGGATAGGCACCTTTATCCGTTAGGTACGGGTACTTTTGGTTTGGGTACTTGTAGGTGTGACTTACTACTTCGAAGAGAAGGTATTGAACCTTGTTGGGGTCCGGATACCATATTGGATTCATAGCATGGGAAGATACGTCACCGTGAATTAGTTTACCATCTCCTGTCCTTGTTTGGTTGGGGGGATGGTACGCTCGTTCAATAGGTGTGTATTGGACCATGTTATAATTCAATTGACTTATTTATTTGAGCAATATTTATTCAGTTTATATGGCATGATATTATGTGTCTTGTTACGTCGCTCTGAGGACCTGGTTATCTCCCCAGGTGTGCGCTCTTGTCTTTCGCAGGTGCTTTAGCTCTAGCCATGACCATCTCCATTTTTTCGAGGATGATTGCACTTAGATCGTCTTCGCTTCGCTCGCCAAAAATCATTTCTTTTTTATGTATTTTTCCCTTTACTTGTTGGTAGTGAATTTGTCTCCGCCTAACATATTGTATCAAGACAATTCATTATCTTTATATGATGTCTTTTATTCATTTATTTTTGTGTGGATGAGATTAGTTATGGTTCTACTGCATTTTACAGCTTATGTATTCATACGAGGTTTCTATATATTGGAGTGTACTTCGTATGAGTACAGCTGACATGTCTACGTTCCTAGTCCTACGTATTTTGGGACTGGGGCGTTACATGAGAATACTGTCGAAGAAGAGGCATTGAGGATGGCTGCCTGCAAGTTCTTTGTGAGTTTAGACAATGAGATGTTTGAACTGTTGGCGAACTATGTATTTAATCATGAAGGATCAGGGCCTCCTCCCCATCCTTAATATTATGTAATTCAATTCTGCTTTTGAATAAAAAATAAAATTTTATTTACATCATGTTTCTGAAAATAAAGTACATTTTGTCTTCATACATAATATTTCTTGAGAAATTTGCCATTGATGGGCATCATAGCAACTCTACCATCCATATCTGTCAATTGATAGGCTCCGTTAGAAAAGACTTTATTTATCACATATGGTCCTTCCCATTTTGCCTCGAACTTGCCTTTACTCATATGTGTCATAGTCATAGGACATCTGACTGTAAGAACCAACTTGCCTTCTTGAAATGTTCGCACTCTGACTTTACGATTGAAAGTGTCACACCCCAGAACCAGGATACTGGAGAGCGGTGGCCGACATAGCCAGCTACGTATATTGAAGTGCAACCCACCTCGCTATACGGTCACGGCTGTCTAGATACATGAGGGTTTAACTACAAGCCAACAGTCTCTTAAGGTCATGAACAAGCCTAGTGTCTCAATCACAAGCAAGTAAGTAAATGTTACAAGATATAAGATCACCAAATATACAATAGTAAGGCGTCCCAAACATTACATATTTAGCTGATCATGAAGCTAGTCGTTACAAAACGTGAGGACTAGCAAGAGTTTAGTCATACATGATCAACCCTAGGATCTGTCAATCATGTTACAGCCCGTAGGCAGACAGTAAGTAAGTACAATCGAGCTAAACAGGTGCTCGTCGGCTAAATGCCTCAAAAGAATATTTTTACAATAAAGTGGAAGATCAAAAATAAACCCACTCGTTGCCCTGGTTACGTCTAGTCGCCACCATCGGGCTGGAAAGTCGGTAGATCCTCTGGAGCTGCTCCAAAATCTGGCCATACAAAACCAGCTGGGTCAGATCCCAGAAAGAGCAAGTGCCACAAAGGAAGCTTCACTTAGGAACTAAAACCAGCAATTAGCACAGAAGAAATATATCGTAAAACTGGAGAAAATATAACATCACGAGGATATATGATAAGATAACCATGGAACCATTCAGATAACCAGGTTACAATCCTTAAACCAAACAAGGACCGGGATTGTAACCCTTCTTCTGAACCGAACTTGGTCTCTCCCATTTATCAGCAAGATAAATATAAGAAAATCAGAACATGTAACGATTTTATACAGGATCAAGGCTAGACAGATTATTCCTCATTCAATCAATCACGGCCAAGCAATGAGTACGGCTTGATACTTTAACTAGCTAGGGTTATCACAGGCCTAGTTACTAGCAAGATACAGTGAGATTATTCCACAGCCACAAGCCCTGCAGACCATCCAGGTTATCCAGGTCGAAATTAGGGGTTAAATTCAGGTGGGTACATCGTCCAGGAAACGCATGTACCCTTAGGTAGCTTGATGGGTGCAACACATGACAGTGTGCTGGAAATGTGCCCTACTCGACGGCAGGCTACAGATCCCAGGCGCGCCCAGGTAACGGGATTGCCTGTAGCTGGGAGATCTCTTTATGACTAATGTATTAATCTAGTTATTAGCCTTAGTCCATTTCAGTAGGTACTCCTGACCGAGGTACTCAGGAGTCCCCTCCTAGACATGATGCAAGACAGGACTGGATTATTTGTACAAGCACAATCGCCCACGGTGTCCGGGTTAATTATACAGGTCATGTCATGTCAGGTAGCCGTCGCAACAGCTTAGCAAGATATATCATGTCAGGTTATTATGTCAAAAGTACTGGTCAAGAGTGTGCCACGACGGGCCACTATCAGGTCATGTCATGTTTACTTGTCATGCCATGTCATGTACAATTGTCATTTCAATCAAGTCAATCAAATCGTGATCTATCAAGTTCAGGACAAAAGACGTAAGGATATAAAATGGGCGTAAAAATAAATAATAAAGGTAAAGGTGTACGCCATAGGAACTCAAGTTACACAAGGGACAAAATAATAATAAAACAATAGTACATAGAGCTATAGGAGAGCCATGCGGCTCAGGCATATGCGGCCAGGAATGATCTCATGCGGCTGAGAAGAGAACAGTCCCTGCGGCTGAATAGGGTCAGGCGCATACGGCTGGGGAAAGAAGTTCATGCGGGTCGGGTGAATTAAGAGCCCATGCGGCTCGGAATAAGAGCAGCTCATGCGGCTGGCTGGGTGAGCGCATGCGGCAGACGGAGAAACTGTGCATAGGCGGCAGACGGAGACATAGGTCCATACGGTCGGCGATCAATCAGGTATATGCGGCCGTAGTCGAGAGGGTCTCATACGGCTAGCCGGGTTCGGCCCTTATACGGCTGAGGGCGAGTTGGACCCCATGTGGCTGGAAGGGACTGAGGACTTATGCGGCCAATGAGTTCGTATTCATGCGACTAAATGTGGCGGGCACACATGCGGCTGCATAGGCAAGGGGGCGCATGCGGCTAGAATACAAGGGTCTCCTGCGGCTGATAGCGACTTACCGCATGAATGTTCATGCGGTCAAGTACTGCCATGCGGCCAGAGAACTGTTCTTCTTCTCCAAAATTTCCGAGAAAAAGAACACCATGAGAGCCAAGTTCTCAAGCTCCATAATTCCATCATCCGAAGCCCAAATCCGAACTTCCATAGGTCAAAACGGGACAGAATAAAATGCTCTACAACATGAAACCATCAAAACTTGACAATAACAAGATTAAGTAGATCAAAACTCCAGATTTTCAAACATAATATAAACTTAGATCTACAAGAATCTGGCCATGGAAAGTAAAAATGCCAAGTACTAAAGTAAGTTAAAATGCTATAAGAAAGAGAATGAAGCAATAAAATTGGAGTTCCTCCATGAAGCAAGTTACACTTGCCTAGACCCCTCTCTCCCTCTCTCTGGTAGGTGAAGAAGTAATGGAGAAAAGAAGAGAGTAATGAAGAGAGATGAGGAAGAATGGTTAATAAATGGTAGTGGTGGTGGTAGGTAGGGGGTTCACCCTTGGTTCATAATGAACCAAGGCAAAACCAAGCCAAGCCGAACCAACCCATGAAATAAACCAAGCCAAGAAGAAAGCTAAGCAAGGAATCATGTAATACAAGATAAAATACGTACACGTATTCCAAAAATATGTAATACGAACCACAGGCATTACAACTCTATCCACCTTAAAAGAATTCCGTCCTCGGAATTTAATTAAGAGGCTAGAGAGACGAAGACAAGCTGTATTAATCACATGCAAGCTATAACTAGGCAGGCAATCACTCATTCAAGCAAGGACTCGAAGGCATGAGGCATAAGTAAGACATTATACCTCACGAGTCAAACAAGCCGGGATATCGCGATCGGATATCATCCTCACGCTCCCACGTTGACTCACCCAAAGAGTGATGACCCTAAGCGACTCGGACTAACTTGATAGTCTTGTTCTTGAGTGTCTTCTCTCTCCGGTCCAATATAGACACGGGCCTCTCCTCATACGAAAGGTTGGTACCAACAACCAATTTTAAATGATCCAGGATGTGGTTCAGGTCCGGGATATACCGTCGTAATTGGGATACATGGAACACGTCATGCACCTCGCTTAGTGACGGCGGAAGAGCGAGATGATAGGATACATCTCTTACTCGTTCCAGAATGTTGAACGGCCCTATATACCTAGGACTAAGCTTTCCCTGCACGCCGAAACGAATGATGCCACGGTTAGGCAAAATCCTCAGGAATATATGGTCACCGACAGAAAACTCGAGAGGGCGCCGATGAAAATTGGCCCAATGGCGCTGGCAATCTTGGGCAACTCGAAGATGATCCCTGGCTTTTCTGACCACTTCAACTGTCTGGGCAATCATTTCTGGACCGAGCATCTACCTCTCTCCAACATCATCCCATGCTAACAGGGATCGGCACTTCCTACCATACAGTACCTCGAACGGTGCCATCTAGATACTGGCTTGGAAGCTGTTGTTGTACGAGAACTCCACCAGGTGCAGGTGATCTTCCCACGAATCACCAAAGTCAAGTGTACAAGATCTCAACATGTTTTCAAGAGTCTGGATTGTACGCTCCGACTGACCATCTGTCTGCGGATGATATGCTGAACTGAAGTGGAAATGAGTTCCCAAACTCTCCTGCAGGCTACGCCAAAAGTGCGACGTGAATCTTGAATTTCGGTCCGAGGTGATACTGACTGGCACTCCGTACAACCTGACAATCTGCCTGAGGTACATCTCTGCTAACTGAGCTGTCGACTGACCAACTCTGAACGAGAGGAAGTGAGCTACCTTCGTGAGCCTGTCAACTATAACCCAAATAGTATCTCGACCAGATAGGGACCTAGGTAATCCGGTCACAAAATCCATGGTCACATGTTCCCACTTCCATTCTGGAATTGGCAAGGGCTGAAGAAGTCCAGCGGGCCTCTGATGTTCAGCCTTAACTTGTTGGCAGACCAAACAACGAGAGACAAACCGGGCTATCTCCCTCTTCATGCCATTCCACCAGAAATGCTGACGAATATCACGGTACATCTTCGTATCGCCCGGATGAATGGAATATTGAGAACTGTGAGCCTCTGCCATGATTTCCTGTCTGATATCTCCACTGGGTACACAAAGACTCTTACCATGCCTAAGTGTACCGTCTTCATGAACACATAACTCGGGTCGCCGGCCCGCCTCACATTCTGCTCTGAGTCGCTGAAGCTTGGAATCTGCTGACTGTGCCATCCGGATCCTCTCGACTATAGTGGACTGAACTTGCATGCTGGCCATCAATGCTACACTGGAAGGGAGAACAACTTCAATACCCATCTTCTGAAGATCTGCTAACAGCTCTGGTTGTGCTGTTAGGAAATAAACTCCGGCTCTCCTGCTCAATGCATCTGCAACGATGTTGGCCTTCCCGGGATGATACTGCAAGTTGACATCATAATCCACAAGAAGCTCCAGCCACCTTCTCTGACACATGTTAAGATCCTTCTGGGTGAAAACATATTTCAGGCTCTTATGGTCGGTGAAAATCTCCACCCTATCTCCGTATAAGTAGTGTCTCCACAACTTAAGTGCAAACACCACCGCTGCCAGTTCCAAGTCATAGGTTGGATAATTCCTCTCATGATCACGAAGTTGCCGTGACGCATAAGCTATTACCTTCCCATGCTGCATCAGAACACATCCTAGGCCTCTGCCTGAAGCATCACAATATACTGAGAATCCTCCGGTTCCATCTGAAAGCGTGAGAATGGGAGCCGTCATCAAGCCTCGCTTCAACTTCTCAAAAGAATCCTGACATTCTGCTGTCCAAGCAAACTGTACCTCCTTGCGGGTCAACTGGGTCAATGGCACCAAAATCTGAGCAAAATCTGAAACAAACCGCCGGTAGTAACCGGCCAATCCAAGAAAACTGCGAACCTCTGCAACTGTGCTGGGCACCGGCCATGACTCAATAGCCACGATCTTCTGGGGATCCACTTCTACTCCTCCTTGAGTGATGATGTGACCCAAGTACGAAATGCGATCGAGCCAGAACTCGTATTTACTGAACTTGGCATATAACTGGTGCTCCATGAGAATCTGAAGAACCACACGGAGATGCTGCTCATGCTCCGTCTCGCTCCTGCTGTAGACCAGGATGTCATCCAAGAACACAATCACAAACTGATCCAAGTAAGGCATGAAGATGCGATTCATGAGATCCATGAATACCGTCGGCGCATTGGTTGCTCCAAAGGGCATAACAAAGAACTCCCAATGCCCATACCTCGATCTAAAAGCTGTCTTCGGAATGTCTTGCTCTCTGACTCTGATCTGATGATATCCTGAGCGTAAGTCAATCTTAGAGAATACTGCTGCCCCTTTGAGCTGATCAAACAAGTCATCTATTCTCGGGAGAGGGTATCTGTTCTTGATTGTCACTGAGTTCAAGGTACGATAATTAACACATAACCTGGACGTACTATCCTTCTTTTTTATAAGAAGCATCGGGGCTCCCCAAGGCGATCCACTAGCACGAATGAATCCCTTGGTTCGAAGTTCTTCAATCATCTTGTACAAGATCTTCAATTCTGACGGTGCCATCCTGTAGACTCTCTCTAACACTGGGGCTGTTCCGGGTATCAAGTCGATAGTGAACTCGATCTTCCGTTCTGGCGGCATACCTGGAAGCTCTTCTGGGAAAACATCTGGAAACTCTTCGACTATCCGGGGCAACTGCACTGCTGCTACTGCCATCCGTAATACTGGAGGAGAAGGCTCAATTGTGCCTATGGAAAATAAAAACTCTGGCTCTCCTGGAATGCTAAAAACAACCCTACCAACAAGGCAGTCTATTCTAGCATTCTGGTTCCTCAACCAATCCATCCCTAGGACCACATCATAGTCGGCCATCGGGAACTCTATCAATCTAGCAAGAAATTCCTTACCGCTAACTACGATCCGACACGAGGAAAACACCCTATCGACTCCCACAAGTCCGTTACCAGTAAGTATATTGAGCCTTACTGATAATGACTCGGGCTCCAATCCTATCCGTGTCGCGAATCGTGCAGACATAAAAGAATGCGATGCACCAGAATCAAATAAAGCTAAAGCTGGAAAGGAGTTGACGAGAATAGTACCTGCCACTACCTCTCATGGTGCCAATTCTTCCTCTGCGGTCATCACCATAGCCTGGCCATGCCCTCGGGGTGCTGGTCCCCTCTGCTGAAATCCTTGCTGCGCCTATTCTGACTCAAGGCTTGGGACTGAGTATGCTGCTTGGGGTTCTGCTGCTGGAATACCTGGGACTGAGGCGGCAAGGGCCTCGGCAATGGATACTTCTACTGCTGGACCGGAGCTGGTCCTCTCACCGAAGAGCTAGAAAAGTTGGACGATGATGAACCACCCCTATTCGGGCAGGATCCAACCCTATGGTCTGCTGCTCCATAAGCCAGACACAATCTCTGTGTCCTGCGGCACTCTGCCACTACATGGCCTGGCTTCCCACAATGAGAACATCCCACTGCGGAAGACTGCTTCTGCTTCTGCTGCTGAGGGTGCGTCGGGGCTGAATGCTGAACCGACGTTACTGAGGACGCTCGCCTCGGAGCTCCAATAGTCAAAGCCCTGGCTGCCGGGGCTGGGGCTGAAGACTAATTCATCTGGCCGTGGGATCTCTTCCGACCTCCGGCCCTATCCACAATCCTCTGGAAGGTATACTCATGCCTCCTAGCTGCTCTCAAGACTGTATCAAAAGTCTGATGCTCAAACTGCTCAACTGCCAACAGAATCTCCAAGTGAAGCCCTTGCTGAAATCGCTGGGCTCTATCATACTTGGTTGCCACCAAGGTGGGAGCAAACCGACTGTCTCAAAAACTCGACTGCATATCCATCGACCGTTCTGTCCATCTGCTTCAGATTGGTGAACCTCGTCTGTAGATCATACCGAGCTACAGCATCAAAATACTTGGTCTGGAATCTCTCCCTGAATACCCCCAAGCAATGTGTGCTGCTAATCCAACGGCCTGAGCTGCCTACCAGCTGCGGGCAAGATCTAATAACTGCAGGCGTACCACGGCTACCTTCTCATTCTCTGGGGTCCTGGCGGCTTATAGAATCACCTCAGTGTCCTGAAGCCAAGCATCTGCAGCGATAGCATCTTCACTACCGTCGAAGAAGGGAGGGTTCAAGCGCTTGAAGTTGTTGGCCGCGCTGTTACCCTGATGACCTCCTCTGGTCAAAGCATCCGTCACTGCCTGGTGCAAGGCATCTCTCCGACGATCTTGAAAAGCTATCAAGGTCCTGACGAGTCCTAACAAAGTGCCATCATCAGGTTCGGCAGGCTGAACTGGCTGGACTGGTGGCTCTCCGTCAGAAGGCACGACTCTGGAGGCTACTCCGGAATGCTGGACTTGATCTCCTGGTTGCGGCTGGTCCACGGGAAATGCTCTGCCTTGCTGACCGGCAGGTCCAGGAATAATGCCGCTGAAGAAGACGACATAGAGAACAATAAGGAAGGACCAAGACAGATCAATGATACAAGCATATGATCAGGACAAGAATCCAGGGATTCAGAAGATACGAGCTGAGATCAAGGACGAATACTGATTGAGACATATATTCGGTAAACTCTCACATATCTTGAGATAGCCAGCTACGTATATTGAAGTGCAACCCACCTCGCTATGCGGTCACGGCTGTCTAGATACATGAGGGTTTAACTACAAGCCAACAGTCTCTTAAGGTCATGAACAAGCCTAGTGTCTCAATCACAAGCAAGTAAGTAAATGTTACAAGATATAAGATCACCAAATATACAATAGTAAGGCATCCCAAACATTGTATATTTAGCTGATCATGAAGCTAGTCGTTACAAAATGTGAGGACTAGCAAGAGTTTAGTCATACATGATCAACCCTAGGATCTGTCAATCATGTTACAGCCCGTAGGCAGACAGTAAGTAAGTGCAATCGAACTAAACAGATGTTCGTCGGCTAAATGCCTCAAAAGAATATTTTTACAATAAAGTGGGAGATCAGAAAATAAACCCACTCGTTGCCCTAGTTACGTCTAGTCGCCACTATCGGGCTGGAAAGTCGGTAGATCCTCTGGAGCTGCTCCAAAATCTGGCCATACAAAACCAGCTGGGTCAGATCCCAGAAAGAGCAAGTGCCACAAAGGAAGCTTCACTTAGGAACTAAAACCAGCAATTAGCACAGAAGAAATATATCGTAAAACTGGAGAAAATATAACATCACGAGGATATACGATAAGATAACCATAGAACCATTCAGATAACCAGGTTACAATCCTTAAACCAAACAAGAACCGGAATTGTAACCCTTCATCTGAACCGAACTTGGTCTCTCCCATTTATCAGCAAGATAAATATAAGAAAATCAGAACATGTAACGATTTTATACAGGATCAAGGCTAGACAGATTATTCCTCATTCAATCAATCACGGCCAAGTAATGAGTACGGCTTGATACTTTAACTAGCTAGGGTTATCACAGGCCTAGTAACTAGCAAGATACAGTAAGATTATTCCACAGCCATAAGCCCTGCAGACCATCCAGGTTATCCAGGTCGAAATTAGAGGTTGAATTCAGGTGGATACATCGTCCAGGAAATGCATGTACCCTTAGGTAGCTTGAAGGGTGCAACACATGACAGTATGCTAGAAATGTACCCTACACGACGGCATGCTACAGATCCCAGGCACGCCCAGGTAACGGGATTGCCTGTAGCTGGGAGATCTCTTTATGACTAATGTATTAATCTAGTTATTAGCCTTAGTCCATTTCAGTAGGTACTCCTGACCGTGGTACTCAGGAGTCCCCTCCTAGACATGATACAAGACAGGACTGGATTATTTGTACAAGCACAATCGCCTACGGTGTCCGGGTTAATTATACAGGTCATGTCATGTCAGGTAGCCGTCGTAATAGCTTAGCAAGATATATCATGTCAGGTTATTATGTCAAGAGTACTGGTCAAGAGTGCGCCACGACGGGCCACTATCAGGTCATGTCATGTTTACTTGTCACTCCATGTCATGTACAATTGTCATTTCAATCAAGTTAATCAAATCACGATCTATCAAGTTCAGGACAAAAGGCGTAAGGATATAAAATGGGCATAAAAATAAACAATAAAGGTAAAGGTGTACGCCATAGGAACTCAAGTTACACAAGAGGGCAAAATAATAATAAAATAACAGTACACAGAGCTATAGGAGAGCCATGCGGCTCAGGCATATGCGGCCAGGAATGATCTCATGCGGCTGGGAAGAGAACAGTCCATACGGCTGAATAGGGTCAGGCGCATGCGGCTGGGGTACGGCTAGCCGGGTTCGGCCCTTATGCGGCTGAGGACGAGTTGGACCCCATACGGTTGGAAGGGACTGAGGACTTATGCGGCCAATGAGTTCGTATTCATGCGGCTAAACGTGGCGGGCACACATGCGGCTGCATAGGCAAGGGGCGCATGCGACTGAAGAAAGAAGTTCATGCGGCTTGAATACAAGGGTCTCCTGCGGGTGATAGCGACTTGCCGCATGAATGTTCATGCGGTCAGGTACTGCCATGCGGCCAGAGAACTGTTCTTCTTCTCTAAAATTTTCGAGAAGAAGAACACCATGAGAGCCAAGATCTCAAGCTCCATAACTCCATCATCCGGAGCCCAAATCCGAACTTCCATAATATAAACTTAGATCTACAAGAACAAGATTAAGTAGATCAAAACGGGGCAGAATGAAATGCTCTACAATATGGAACCATCAAAACTTGACAATAACAAGATTAAGTAGATCAAAACCCCAGATTTCCGAAAATAATATAAACTTAGATCTACAAGAATCTGGCCATGGAAAGTAAAAATGCCAAGTACTAAAGTAAGTTAAAATGCTATAAGGAAGAGAATGAAGCAATAAAATTGGAGTTCCTCCATGAAGCAAGTTGTACTTGCCTAGACCCCTCTCTCCCTCTCTCTGGTAGGTGAAGAAATAATGGAGGAAATAAGAGAGTAATAAAGAGAGAGAAGGAAGAATGGTTAATAAATGGTAGTGGTGGTGGTAGGTAGGGGGTTCACCCTTGGTTTATAATGAACCAAGGCAAAACCAAGCCAAGCCGAACCAACCTATGAAATAAACCAGGCCAAGAAGAAAGCTAAGCAAGGAATCATGCAATACAAGATAAAATACGTACACGTATTCCAAAAATATATAATATGAACCACAGGCATTACAGAAAGCTTTTGAAATTTGTGCCTGATAAAGTTCGATGTGCTGTTGAGCTAATAACCTTTTCTCATCAACCGCCTCCAATTTCTGAAACCGAAGATGATCATTATTGTCTGTAGTAAGCTCATTAGCAATGGCGATTCTTAATGATGGAATTTGAATCTCCAAAGGTAGTACTGCTTCACATCTATACACCAGAGAAAAAGGTGTACAACCTGTGGGGTTACAGACAGTAGTACGATACGTCCATAAACATTCTCCAAGTTTATCACTCCAATTACGTTTGTTAATAGAGACAAACTTTTTAAGGAGTTTGATAATGGTCTTGTTGAATGCCTCAGCCAACCCGTTAGCCGAAGGATTATAGGCTGTTGAGGCAACATTATTGATTCTGTTGTCATCACAGAACCTATAAAACTTCTGGCTGATGAATTACAGCCCATTATCATGAATGATTCGACGAGCGACACTAAATCTATATCACATGATGTTTAATGAAGTTGATGACACTACTAGTTTTTACTTCAGCCAAAGGTATAGCTTTCGCCCACTTGGAAAAATAATCGGTTATAGCTAAGATGAACTGATGTCCTTTAGATGAAGAAGGATTGATAGGGCCAATTATATCCATGCCCCAAGGTTCAAAAGGCCATGAGGCTGCAGTTGGATGAAGAAATTCCGATGGTTGGTGTATGAAATCTGTATGGATTTGACATGTACGACACTTCCTTACATAATCAATAGCATCTAATACCATAGAAGGCCAGTAGTAGCCCATACGTCGGATACGATCCTGTAGTTTAGGACCAGGTTGATGTGCTCCACAAACACCATCATGAGCTTCACATAATATCTGTTTTGCTTCATCACCAGCAAGACACCTCAAGAGTAATCCATCAAAAGTTCTTCGATACAATGTCTTAGTAGTATGATTATAATAGAATCGAAGTGATCGACGGCGGATACTTGTAGCTTCTTTAGGATCTTCTGGCAATATGTCATGTACTGCAAAATCAATGAAAGGTATCCTCCAGTCTTCATTAATGACATTGACTTTAGTTAGGTTGCTGAATTCAATGTTGTGATTGTTTTCAACACAAAATAATTCTCTATTAGAGATAACCATCATTTGTTGTCTTTTGACTGGAACTGCCAATACTGCAGCTAAGTTAGCTAAAGCATCAGCTTCTGTATTGCATACACGACGTACATGTTCGATGAAGAATCCTTTGAATGAAGAAGCTATTCTGGTTGCTGCTTCATGGTATGGTACCAGATCTTGATGTCGGACTTCATATATGCCTCTAACCTGATTAACAATCAACTTAGAGTCATCATATACTTCGAGATATTCAATATTCAATTGTTTGGCTAATTGAAGTCCAATGAGCAAAGTATTGTATTCTGCCACATTGTTGGAGCATGATTCGTCTAAAGAATAGGCTCTTTGAATAGTTAATCCATCTGGTGAAACAAGAACAATTCCTACTCCAGCAACGAGAGTACCTCCAGGTCCAATTCTAGAAGCTCCATCAAAGAACAACCTCCAAGTAGGAAATTCTTCTAAGATCATATTTGATTCCAATGTCTCGTCCGAAATCTCATCATAGAGTTTAGATGTTTCAGGGACGGGATGAGCTGCTAAGAAGTCAGCAAGTGCTTGGCCTTTCACAAATTTTTGAGGAACATAAATCATATCATATTGTGCTAGTAATATGGCCCATGTGGCAAGCCTAGAATTGAGTGTGCTTGGCTTCTTCATCAAGACTCGAAGAGGATTGACCCGGGATATGACATGGATAGTTTGACCTATGATATAATGTCTTGTCTTCTGAACAGCAAACATTAAGGCTAAATATTCCTTTTCCACTGGACTATAATGATGTTCAGCTCCAATCATTGTTCGACTGAGATAGTAGATGGCTTGTTTATGACCTTCCTTGTTCTTCTGAGCCAACAAAGCTCCCAATGAATGATCCATTGCTCGGATATACATTAAGAAGGGTATCCCTGAGATCGGTGGTACAAGAACCGGTGGGCTCAATAAATATCGCTTTATATCATCAAATGCTCGTTGACATTCTTTCGTCCAAACGAAAGACACACCTTTTTCATTAAGTGAGTAAAGGGTCTACAATGTCCAGATAAATTCGAAATAAACTGCCTGATGTACGCAAGTCGACCTTGGAATCCTCGGAGCTCTTTTAGGTTGCGTAGAGGACGCATCTCTTGAATGGCTTTGATCTTCTCGGGATCAACGTGTATACCCTTAGAGGTAATGATGAAGCCGAGAAACTTACTACTAGAGACACCCAAAAAAGACTTAGTAGGGTTCATCTTGAGTTGATATTGGCGCATTAGATTGAAGATAGTTCTTAAATCTTGAATGTGATATTCTTTGAGATGACTTTTGACAGCAATATCGTCAACATAGCATTCGACAGTCTTTCGCAAATGATCTCGAAATATAGTACTCATAGCCTGCTGGTAAGTTGCACCTACGTTCTTAAGGCCAAACGGCATGACCGTATAACAGTATACACCCCGAGGAGTACGAAATGAAGTATGTTTCTCATCTTCAGGATTCATCCGGATTTGATTATATCCAGAAAACCCATCCATAAAAGAAATTTGTTCGAATCCACATATATTGTCAATCATAACATCAGTAATTGGGAGAGGGAATTCGTCTTTGGGGCAAGCATCATTGAGATCCCGAAAATCTATGCAAACTCGAACCTTTCCGGTCTTCTTCAGGACAGGGACGACATTGGCCACCCAATCAGGATGTTATTCTTCTCTAATAAAGCCACAAGCTATAAGCTTTTTGACTTCATCATCAATTGCATCCATCATTTCAGGCTTGAATCGCCGTTGTTGTTGTTTGACCGGTTTGACATTCGACAAGATGTTAAGCTTGTGAGTTGCAATTTGAGGATCTAATCCCGGCATATCTTCGTAACTCCAGGCGAAGACATCAATGTATTCACGAATAAGGTGAAGTAACTCTTATTTATCATCTTCTGAGAGATTTTTGCTGACGAAGATTGGTCGTGATACACCTTTCTCTCCAATATCAACTTGGACCAGTTAATCTTCAGTAGGTGGTTCTCGTTGTTCAAAACGAAGTTTCTACTGATTGTCCATCCTTTGTACCCAAGGATCCATTTCAGGAGCTTCTTCAATGTCACTTTCGTCGTCTTCTGAGAATTCGACGGACACCATATTAGAAGATACTATCACCTTATGGATATGACCGATGTTTGTATCAGAGTCCCCTGAGATAGAATCAGAAGAATTTGAACATTTTTCTTCATCAGATTCAGAAGGTTCTGGAGTTGGAAGTGGTGACATATAACCTAGTCCTCATTTTGTTTTACTGTGGTATTATTGTGATTTTCTTTTTGGAACAGCAATACGAAGAGGGGTTCGCCTTCTTTTACCATTGTTGAGACCTGTTCTAAAATTATAGCGCATTTTACGGATGATGGCTTTAGATTGTGGACTATAGCGTCGTAATTGTAGCCTTCATGTATCATCTCTATCATCATTATAGAGCATGATTTTTGGTTCTTCTCTCTTGTTGAAGAATATAGGCTTTTTATCTTTCTTTCGAGACGGTACTAAGAAGTACGACTCTTATATTGAATCCAGTGATACCATATTTTGTCGAGATGATACGACTTCTATTGTAAGTGGCTTAAAGTTATCTAGCATATCCAAATAATACTGAGTATAGTAAAAGACATCAGTATACTGCAAAGGAGATGCTTTATTCATCTTTACACCATCATTTACAACAGGGACTTTAGCCTTAGTAGGCTTAGTCAGATTGATGACAAGAGGGGGAGAAGAAAAACGAGAAGGAAAAGGGAGCTTCTTGCGACGAAGATCGATTACAAGCGACTCAGAAGAGGTGAGCTCCCTTTGTTCCTGACTATCACCTTTAGGTCGCTTCTCATGGGAAGGTAGATAAATAGTCAGTGGTTGGGAAGACTGAGGACAGGAGGTACGTTCCTTGACTAGAATCACCAGAGTATCAATAGATATACTCTTTCGTTCTTCATTTGTGTCCATTGCTAGTACCACCTTCATGAATTCCTCTTTGTACATACGAGAATCGTTACAATATGCTTCAACCCCTTTGAGAGGATTCAGATCTACAATTTCTTTTTGGACTTCTCCATTACTATCCATATATTTGAAGCATTGGTGGAGTGTACAGGGTACAATATTGTGTTCATGGAGGAATGGCCTTCCCAATAAAGCATTGTACGAGCCATGATTGTCAATAACATAGAAAGTTACCTTTGTACGAAGATTGCCAATTTGAAGTTTTAGGCGTTTCTTCCCCAAAGGTTCACTTCTTCCTTAATTGAATCCCAGGATGGTAGTAATAGTTGTAGAAAGATTATGTACTGGGATTTTCAAAGCGTTCAATAAGGACTTTGGCATGATGCTAAGTACAGATCCGGGATCAATCAGAATACGGTCGACTTTCATGGTATCCACATATCCCATGAAATAGAGAGGACGATTATGACGATTGTCTTCTAACAACATGTCATCTTGTGTAAAAGTGATATTGGGCATTAACTCAAATACACTATAACAATGTGCACAGCTGACTGGCTCCTTTTCAGGCTTCTTGAGAAAAGTTAAACAGGTGTCAGCCTGCATCAAAGCTTCACTTAACGTCTCACGAGTTTCTTTTGAGAGACGTAGAAGTTCAAAAATTGACAATCTTGCTGGAGTATTGGCCAATTGAGCCAATATGTCAAAATTATAAGGCTTTTCAAGTCCAAGAAATAATGACTTTTTTAATGCTTTATCAAAGCAAACAGGTTGCTTTCCCTTGTTTGCTGATGTTGGTTTAGGAGGAGATGGTTCGGCCACTAGCTCAGATGTAGACGGTGTATCTTCAGCAGGAGAAGATGATAGAGAAAGAGCATCCGGGGATAGAGCAGGGTTTTCTTGATTTTTGGAATACTCCCGAAGATAAGGTTTCCCAGATCTAGTGCCCATTAGGATTTCTTCTTCTGTTAATGGTTCAAAGGATACTATATTGCAGTTCTTTGATTTAGACTTAGAATGCTTCTTTTGTTTAGAAGATGAAGGTATTTCAAATTCTGCAACCAGATCTGGATGAATCCATATAATCTCTCCTTTGTCAGTTGTCATTGGAACAAGACCTTCATTTTGAGGAGGCGAGATATTCACAATTTCTAAAGTAGTCTTTGGAATGGGGACAGTCCCATCTTGTACGAGTTGTGGTGGAAAATTGCCAAATTAGAGAGAAACCACATTAGCAGTCACCATTTTTTCGTCCTGTTGTAGAGTAATTGCTCCAGAGTTGACCAACTCTTAGATTTTGCCTTTGAGCACATAATATGCTCTGGTTGGATGCCCTATGAATCTGTGATAAACACAGTATTTAGGGTGATCGGTTTTACCAACTTCTTCTGGTCGCTTTGCCTCTGGAAGCTGAAGCTTATTGCTTTTGATCAAGCAATCGAAGATGCTCAACATATCATCTTCGTCGAAAGAATATTCTTTTGGACGAGTTGACTTTTATAATAGTGCTGATGGGGTGGATGCCGTCTGAGTAACATTGACAGCCAAAGACTCTTTACCTTTAAGATTGATGGCCAATGTTTTTTTATTCTTATGGTTATTCTGGCGATTACTACTCCCAGGTGTAGAATGTTCATCTTGGTTAGGATGAGTCATCTGGACTCCTAACTGCTTGAACTTTTCAACACTCACTTCTGCCGCCTTTGCATTAACAATAAAAGAAGGCCAATCCTAGAATTATGTAGATCCCGTCCATATACTGATAATAGGCAACAAATTTGATTTACAAGTGTCTATTTTTACAGCAGATGGAGTACCTAAAGGTATTTTGAGTGCCTCTCGGCAGAATCTTTCAATAAAACTCTCTGTGGATTCATTGTGCCTCTATTTAATTTTAATAAGGGCAGACATTGTCATGTCGTTGACTCCCTCATAAAATCATTCCAAGAACATTTGTTTGAAATCGGCAAAAGAAGTGATACAACCATCAGGTAAGCTACGATACCAGTCATATGTTGCACCGGCTAAACAACCGACGAACACTCTGGTAAGGAGAGCATCATTTGGCTGTAATTGATCAGTCATCACTTTGAAATGATTGATGTTCTGACTTAGAGAAGTGCTACCATCAAACAGCGTAATGGTTGGAAGTTTATACTTAGGAGGAAATGGAACTTCCTTCCACTCTGTAGGATATGGTTGCTTGATGCCCAATCTTTGTAAGCCATCATTCTGCTTGAAGGCCTCAAACTGAGTGCGTAAGAGTTTCACAGCCTCATTAGCATCCCCTGATGTTTGAGAATTGGAGGGCTGGTTAGGAGTGTTAGGAGGAGGAACAGCATGGTAATTACCACCCCAGTACCAGACTGACTTGGATTAGCTTGAGTTGGCACAGAAGCGACCTGAGGGGCCGGTACCACCAGACTAACATGTACAGAAGATGTTATAAGCTCTGGATTTGTTACAGGGTTTACAATCGGAGGTACTGTATATTGAGCTACCATTATAGTGTGCATGCTTGCAACCATTTCTGCCATGGTTTTCAATTTGTCTTCTAATACAACAATTCGTTTCTCTTGGCTGATTGATGTAGAGGCATCTTGATCTTCTGTGTATATGCCGTCACTTCTCTTGCAGCTATTGACGAGATAGTTTTTTTAGAACTTTCACTATCTGCATCAAACTCTGAAAGAGAGTCCTCTCCCATATGGGTGATAGGGAGATCTTCTTGATTAAAGACACCTTGGATCAAATGTCGATTTTTTGATCTTGTGTATTGAAAGACACCTTCACTGGATGCATGGATCCGATCTAAGTATTGTTGACTAGGATTACGGGATGCATTATGTCTTGGACGTTTTCCATCCCCAGTGCCTTGAGAAGTCATGTTAACAGAAGCATATAATAGTTCATCTTCGTATTCTATTATATGCTCAGGAGTTGAAGCATAGTTCAGACGATCGAAGATAGATCATCGAGCCGATTGGCAACAACAGTTGATGACAACTTCATGTAGGAAATGGCAATTTGAAGCACGATTTGAAGGTGAGAAAAACATTCATGTAGTTTCCCGTCTTTGTGTAAGACGTTGCCGGAGATAAGTTACAACCACAGGACGAGAAGAAGTCGGAGGGACATATTCCTTAATGATGTTAGGAACATGTCTCCTATTCTTCAGGTGTTTGGTTCCTTGAGTGTACAAAGATGTACTCAACTCATTAGCATAGGTAGAAGGGTCTTTCTTTTCAAACTTTGGCTTTCGATACAGATTGGCCTTTGGCATAGGGTTCTTACATTTTGTCAAAGCTGATATTGATTGACGCCTATTGAGATAAGCGCATAAATCTAAAAATTTCGCTCCTGGTGTCTCTTTTGTGATACCTTCAATTTTTCTTATTTGGATCTTGAAATTTGCAAGGTAGGAAGATCTTGGCCAGACCCCATAGGAATAGGCAAGATACCTCTGTGATTAGTATTCTTTCCAGTATCAGAGATCTGAGGACCTCTGTTTACAGGAACAGTATCTGATACATCTTCCTCTAAGTCATAAACCAGGGAAGTTTGAGGAAAGACCAAAGGGTGCTTTCCTTTATTTTGAACAGGGTTAGCTAAGAAGCGTTTTCCGTTGTTTTGCTGTGAGATCATTTTAGGCATAGATTGTGCCAATTGAGAAAATGCCATAGGACTTTTTCCTTTGTTCTGTCTAGTATTAGCACTAGGACATGAATTCTCTAAGTTCAGAACTTGAGAATCAGAAGAGGGTATAGCCAAAAGACTAGTTCCCTTAAGTTGCGCCGGAGTAGCAGATTGCTTGGGTTGCGCCATAGTCCTACGGACTATTGGTAGCACCTTGGCAGCAACTTTGATAGACTGTGCATGGACAACAAAGGGTACAGATTGCGTCTTAGCAACAGAAACAGGCTGTACTGGAGCCACTGAGGCGGATTGCGCCTTGATCATCGAGCACTCGATTTGCACCTGGGCAACAGCTACTGTGGGGGATTTAGGAGTCCACACAGCCCTGTTTTTGGCAATAGCCACTGCGCGCTTGTTGCTCTTGGTGTTGATCATGTTCTCGTAGGCCGTCTGGTTGACTTGAAAAACCAGAGTCTTCTGCGTCTTGCCGATCGACGCAATGTCATATTGAGTTGTCACTTTCTCGTCAGAGAAGAAAGTCGTTCCCAGCAGAGTCGCCATTTTATTTGCGAAAAACAAAATAAAATTTTGTTTTATTCCAAACTTGTAAAAGAGTACAAAGTACAATGAATTCTGGGGAAGTACAACTTTAGAAATCTGATCAGAAGACGATCACTTTATCCCTTGGACTATGTGAACTTGAAGACTGTAGCCTCTGGAGAATGCAGCAGCAATTTTACAAGAGTCCTCTATCTCTGTCTGTGTGTGTGTTGATGATTGGAAACTCTATTTATAGAGTTCAGGAAATAACTGTTTTAGCAGTTATTCTGATGTGCGCGAGGTTGGATTGCGCCATACTGGATTGGGCCAACCTCCTGTTGCGCCAACTTCCATTCAGTTGTCAATCGTGTACTAACTGTATTTAGATACGTGGCATCGTATAATTGAGATGTGCGTGGTCGTGTACAGGATAGTAGACACGTCTTGAGAGATTAGTGGTATGTGTGCCACGTCATCCTGCTTTAGAATATAAGTTGTCTCAACTTTTTTAGGTTGTGCGAGCTTCAGTCAACAAGTCAACCTGCGCTTGATTTGAGTTGCGCCTACACACGTGGCAGCTTTTGAGTAAAAGTCATTCAGATTGCGCCCAGGCGCAACTAAGGATTTTGTTTAGATTGCGCCTGGGTGCAACTCACGAAATATACAGGATAGCTGTCCACCAATTTTTCCTTGAGCGACACACTTCACGGGATTCGAAGAGATTTTCTTCGTTCTCTGTTGTGTCAGTCGTCAGTATGGTCAGATAATGATGACCATTAAGTGTCAGATGCCACGTAGGCTTTAGCGCAAAAAGATTGGGCATAGTCTGATATCAGGCGCAATCTGATCGATGGTGCAGTCTACTTCATATTAGTGGCGCAAGTAGACTTTTGGGGCGCAACTTGATCACTGATCAGTATATTGAAGGTGCAACTTGATTTTTAGGCTCTACAAATCTAAGCAACTTAAATAGGTAAAAGCATTGAAAGGGAATAGAATCTCGAGATCGTACGTTACCAGCCACCCCAGGTCCTGTCCTGACGTATCGGGTTGGCCGCCACGGATACAGTTTCATCCGCCTATAGTGGATGACTATATCCGACTCCTACGTGCTATGTGTTATATATTTTAGCACGGTAGCCCTACGGGGGACCGGTGCATAATCAAAGTGCTACGTGTATATATATATAGTGGATTGGCTAGCCCTGCTTGGATGCGATACGATCTGAGGATTACTATATATTGCATTACTGGAATAATCCAGACAAATCATAGAAAGCCGTAGGATTGATTGGCTGCTTGTAAGCCGACTTGTTTGTGATATATTTTCTTCGGTTAGCAACTGAGGAACATAAACTATCGTGGTGCGTGGTCTAACCCATATCCTTGTTTGGTTGTTGGCTTGGACTATTGTGCTACGATAGGCTATGGACCGAAGTTGCGATCAAAAGCCCTTCACCTGCCCATGATTATAGGATATATCTTATCTCGGTACGATATTGGCACCGTTTGTCCTTGTTTGGTTGTAAGGGTATTGTATTGTCTCGATGATATGGTATAAGCCTATAACTCTTGAATCAGGTCTTAATTTACTCATTGGATTTTGTCTTATTCATTATGTGCTTCCTTGTGATACTTGTTATTCGGGGCCTGACCCCGCTGGTTTTGTTTGGCCAGATATCGTAGCAGAGCACCAGAGGATCCAGCCTTCTATCCGAACAATGGTGCACACCAAGAGTATGGGCGCCAAGGACCATGAGTGGGTTTCTTTTTTACTGCTCTGATATCTTCTATTTTGTACTTAGCATTTAGCTACAGGAACCTGTTTAGCCGGCTGTTCTGGACATTAGTTTTCTTTTACATAATTATAATTAAATCAGACTGCAGCTGACTACGGTTATGTACCTATGACTCTCGACACTAGCTTATCATTTTGTATAGCTAAGCTCATGATTTATTTTGATGAAGCTTGGGGACGCCTTACTGCTTTGTCTTATATGATCATTATTGTAATGCCTGTGGTTCGTATTATGTATCTCGGTATACGTATACGTATTTAAACTCATATTGTATGTCTCCTGGATTGGTTCGACTTGTTTGTGTTGGCTTGGTTCGGCTTGGGTTGCTTATTGGTTCATCATAAACCAAGGGGAGAACCCTTACCTACCACCACCATCACCATTTATTAACCCCCACTCTTTTCTCTCTCCTTATTTATTCTTCTTCTTCTCCACCATTACTTCTCCACCAACCTGAGAGAGTGGAAGGTGTAGGCAAGTGCATCTTACTTCATGGAGGAACCCTATTTTTATTGTTTTATTGTCTTCCTCATGTGTTTCTAACTTATTTGTCATTGATTGTAAAAGTATAGAACAATTATATAGGAGGACTGAACTTAGACTCACAATACAAACTCGCTCGTACAAAGAAAGCCTAGGAACGAAAGCCTAGGTACAGCAATCTAAGTACGATTGTTTATTTTTGATTCTAGAGGGTGACGGTAGAGGCTCGGGAAAGCGACGGCAGCTCTGCCTTACTCCTTGGACGATCGGACGTAGCCTTGGCTCTGATGAAGAAATGCTATCGGGATGCGTGGAAAGAATCCTCTGTGCGTGTCTTTGTCTCTCGGTGTGTCCAGCCGGGTGGAGAGAGTCTTCTTCTCTCTGGAATTCTCCTTCTCTTTTTCTCCCCAATTCTCCAGTTCTTCGGGGGCTCCCCTTCTACAGCCGAGTTTACAAGGGAATAGCACATTGCTATTTATAGAAGTGGGGGTGTGATCATTAGGGTTTGCAATGATTCCCCCCTTGCAAGGATATCTCGGTCAACCTTTGCATTCGTTTTGTGGGCCCGGGTATCCCGAACACACGAGTGTGTTGGCACCATGTTTGCTCCCTGATGTGGGTCTAGCAAAACACTGCTCTGGATCGTTGCAGGAAGACTTTTGGGACTATCATGTTTGCTCCTTGATCTGAGGCTAGTAGGGAGACTTTTGAGAACCACCCTGTCCGTTTTTCGCCGGAGGCTGGATACGGGCGGTTCTGTACAACTTTCCATCAGAGGCCCGCATGACAGTTAGCGGGACTCTCTGATGGTCAATAGTTTTGACAGTTGACTGGGCTTGTTGAGCCCGCACTGCCCTAGACTTCTTCGACTTAGCACCCGAAGGTGCATAGTAGGAAGAGTCCAAGGAGGGAAGAGATTTGGTGCCCTTTTCAAAGGAGGCAAGGGGGCTCTATTTATAGAATGGAGTGAGCCCTTTCTTTTTTTTCCTTTCCGATGTGGGACTAAAAGCAGTATTTTCCATGCTTCTACAAGACCCCCTTCAAAGTTTCCAAATTGCAAATTTGGAATACTTTGAATAAGAAGCATGGAAAGTAGAGTTGCTTAGGTGTGGCAATCCTATCAGAGGTAGCATGGACGTGATAGGTTTGGGTATTTTCGCTGGAGATTTTATGTGGACTTATCATCCTTAGCGTACCTTGGTTTTAGGTACGGATGATAAGTTGAGAGAGAGAACCATCATATTTACTCAGAGGTGGTGAGAACATGGTAAATATGGGTTTGATGGTAATAAGGACATGGTGGGAGTGGACCCAAACGAGGATACATAGAACAACTTTGCGATGAGGGGGTTGTGGAAGTTCTTATTATTGAAAGAATGCCAGGGAGCAGCTGGGCTCCCAAGACATGATAAGGAAAGAGTGGCATGTACTAGAAAAATTAGTACAGCATTTGTGGTCGACTGCGAACATTTGTGGTCAACCGAGGACATTTGCGGTCAACAGAGGACATTTGTGGTCGTCGGAAGACATTTGTGGACCTATTATCCTTGGCGTACTCCGGTTGTGGGTACAGATAATAAGTCGAGAGATAAACCAACATACTTACTAAGAGGTAATGATGACGTGGTAAATATGAGGGTTTCTTCGATGGAGCCTTCCCACTCAGAGGTAATGAGGACATGGCAGGAGTGGGCTCCATGAAGGGGTACATAGAACAACTCAGAGGTAATGAGGACATGGAAGTTCTATGTGAGGGGACGGTTTGTTTTTTATGGAAGTGAAACAACTCAGAGATAGCATCGACATGGTTGTCTTAGGAAATTTGTGGATCTGTTACCCTTTTTGTGCACTGGAAGTGCGGGTAGTGGATCATGAGGAAGGAGCTCCTTTTAGGAAGAAAGTTCAGAGGTATGATCATACGTGACTTACTACCCAAAAGATGCGATATAGATTGACCAGGATGGGAGTTCAGCGGTACCAGCAGGTACATAACTCGACAATCTAGAAGATTTGGAGGCAGAATGTGAGTTCAGCGGTACCACAGGATACATAACTCAACTATCTGAAATATTCGGAAGCAGAATATAAGTTCATTGGTACCAGAGGGTACATAACTCTACAATCTGGGATATTTTGAGGATGAATGTAGGTGAGTTCAGTGGTACCAAGGGGTACATGACTCGATAATCTAAGATGTTTGGAGGCCGAATGTGAGTTCAGCGGTACCAGGGGGTACATAACTCAACAATCCGAAATATTTGGAGGCAGACTGTGGGTTCAGTGGTACCAGAGGGTATATAACTCTACAATCTGGAATATTTAGAGGCAGAATATGAGTTCAGCGGTACCAGAAGGTACATAACTCAACAATCTTAGATATTTGGAGGCAGACTGTGGGTTCAGCGGTATCGGAGGGTACATAACTCAACAGTCTAAGATATTTGAAGTCGAAGTGTAAGTTCAGCGATACCTGCGGGTATATGACTCACAATCCGAGAGATAGTTGGAAGGTGTCGTTTAGACATAGTACTTCTTGAGGAACTTGTCGTTGTTGTTTGTTGGTATTAGGGCATTTGCCCTTGTCCTCTCCTTCCGAGAAGTGCAATCCCAGTTGGCGAGCTTTCTTCAATTTGTCTTCTGCGCTAGTGGCGCTGATGATGAAAGTCTTCCAGTCCTTGAACTGATTTTTGCCCATCCAGAGGCTGATTGTGGGGAGCATCCTCTTTTGGCAAATTTTAATTAAGGAGGAATCCGGGTTACCGGAAGGCAACTTCATTGCGGTTTGACGAAACCGTTCGATATAATTCTTTGTCAGCTCCTTTTCTCCCTGAACAGCGTCCATGAGGGTGGACATTGTCACGTCCTGTCCTACTTCGTAGAACCTCTCCAGAAACATGCTTTGAAGCCGGCGAAGGAATGGATGCAGTTGTCCGGCAAGTTGCGGTACCAGTCAAAGGCGACCCCTTCCAACGCTCCAATGAACAACCGCGTGAGGATGACGTCGTCATGCGGCAGATGGTCGGTTGTGACTTCGAAGTAGATGATGTACCTGCTTGCAGATGTCTTCCTATCATACGGATTGATGTTGAATGGTTTATATCTTGGTAGGAAGGGAACATCTCTCCATACAGTCGGATACGGTTGTCGTATCCTGAGGTCTTGGCAAGTTTTTCGGGCGTGGAACATGGCCCGGAGTTCCTGGACCTCTCGTCTCGCCTCCTTGGCCTCGTCTGCAGCAGTGGGAGCCGTCGTTGTTGGGGAATTGTCGCCCGGGTTTGCTTCAGCGGAGTTTGAGTCCGTATTGATCGCAGGACCCAAGCTTGTTTGGCTAGGCATCCTCCCTTGCAGAGTTGGAAGGGCCGCTTTGATCTCGTCCACAGACTTGACCAAGGCGTACAGTATGGCCTCCAGAGTGTCGATGCGTTGGCGATCACTGGAACCATCTTGGTTGCTGTCTGTCGTGAATACCGTCCTCACATGAGAAGAAATGGAAGGGACGATGGAGGACGCACCCTCTGAGTCATACCCTTGTACAAAGAAGTCGTCTGGGTATGTGGGAATGTTCTCCTCTGGTTTGAACTCAGAAGGAGTGGTACTGTCACGACCCGCTACCCAAATTGTTGGGCTGGGCCGAGTCATGTCCAGCCTACGCTTGAGATAAAGCGTAGTAAGCTATTCTAAAGACAACAAGATAAGACTAAATGTGCTAACAGTTCTATAAGTAAAATAAAAGTCATAAATGCTCCAAACACAAAAGTCGTCTCATATAGTAATAAGTCCAAGTACAAGTCTGAAATGTAAAACTGGATACATGTCCAGTTACAAAATACGTAGTCTAATACATGACTACACTAAATATCCCAAGCAATTACGCAAACTAGGCGAGTTTCCCCGTAGGTACATCCTCATAAGACAAAGCCTGGTCCTCGGCAGTATCTCCATAATATGAGTCGCAGAGTAACTCCTCCTCAGTAAGGATACCTACAACGTTATCCTGTCAGGACGGGAGCAAGTACTGATTCTAGCAAACTAAATATACGAAGCATGAACAGGAATGTAATAAACTGGAATCATGGTATATCATGGTTTAATTGGTTCTTTTTAGAAATGACAACATATAGTTTAAAAGTTTAAAACCGTAGTATGTACATGAATCGGTCAATAGGTGAATAGGATGTACAGCGGTACATATCAAGTTTTCTGGCATGCTCATACGTGCACGAACGGCATCGGTGTATATCCATACACAAACGCGGGATCAGAACATACGGCAAGGTCACATATAGAATGTCACCGAGCACGGTAAATACATACGGAGAAGGGGGTCATGATCACGTACACTACTAACAGTTTTCCCTTAACCCGTTATTTAAACATGTGAGAGATATGAGATACTGTCCTAAACATGGTAGAGACTGAAAGTAATACAACATGTAAAGTTTTTAACTTGCTACCCCAAGGATCAGCATTTAACATGGTTGGTAAATCGCAGTTTATTTTTATAGCAGTATGTAAAGTTTGTAGAAAGTACTTGCCTCTAGCAAAGCAAAGCAGCGATATAAATGCTATAGATGTCTGGTGACTCGTCACTGTAGAAATAACACATAAACTTAGTTTTTATACTAAGTTAAACACTAAGACACTAGTGGGGCAACACGACTTTTGACTGGGCACCTAGCCAAAATGATGACTTTAGCATAGGAGACCAATATGGGGTGACTCAATACAATAACTAACTTTCTAGGGTCTTTACACTAGTGTGGGGTGAGGTTCAATGCGGCTATAACTTAAAATAACACAAAAAATTGCAAGTCGTAATTATTCAATAAATAAATCAACTGTACATTATGTTCCAACAATTTTTGAAATAGACAAAAAGCTCAATTTTACATAAAACAAAGTACCAAAATGATCCTTGTTAATTATAGAAATTTATTATAATTTTTTTGGAATTTATTAACCAGTACATGTATTTTATAAAAATTAGTTTTCATAAGTACACAGAAAGTGAGTTCTGGTTTCATATGCCAAAACAGTGGCAAAACTGTAAATTAAATACTGTAAAAATTATGATAAATTAGCTAAATTAACATAGTATCTAAATACTATTTTTCCAGAATTTTAACAGCAATAAAAGTATTTTTAGAAATTCGAAAACAACATGGTACACAATCTAAAATTAAATAATTAATTATCTACGTATTTTGTCCATGTACATAATTTGAACCAGAGTTCAAATACAGGACCCAAGGCCATGAATCAAGTCCAATATGACTTGTACAGGTCTTGAATGTGTGAAAACACATTTGAGCCCAAAAACCCATGCTAGGCTTGGACACCAAATGGTTGCAGTAATTAAAATACAGGAATTTAAATAATAATAATATATTTTCAAAGTGGTAAAAATATACAAGTCACAAAATATGCAATAAAATAATCTTGTGAAATTTACATAATAATAATTTACACTAGGTAGAGTGAAATACATATATATAAATATATAACAACAACATGTTATATATATATATATATTTTTTTTTTTTTTTTTTTTTATAACAACAACATGTTATATATATACATATAAATATATAGATATTTATATATATATATAATGGATATATATATATATATATACATATAATAAATATACATATATATATATATAATAGAAATAAAATATATGTACACATACAAATACTGTATACATATATATATAAAACAGTATATCTATAAAATATATACCTATATTTACATGTACACATATATATAATAAAATACTAATCATAAAATATATATACATATATACAATTACTGTATATATATACATATAACAGTATATATATATAAAATATATATATATACAAAAATACATATACATATATACACATACATATATATAAATACATATATATATATATATATTATATATATATATATATATATATATATATATATATATATATATAAACAAAAACAAAATAAAAAAAACAGAAAAGAAAAGAAAAATAAAAGGACACAGCAGGGGGGGTTCGAACTCGGCCCAGGGGGGTCGGGTTCTCGGGTGCGGTCGGGCTGGCCAGGGAGTCAGCCCGCTTTGGGTATTAGGGATAGGGTTTTGTTTAGATTTATTTAGGTTTTAGTTAATAATAATAATAACCCGATAAAACAACCATGTGTCCTGACAGTTAGGGACACAGGAGTCTCGTCTCTTAGGCTAGCACGACACGCCCGAGTCTAGTCTCGCGTGTCCGAGCACTGGGTTAGAGTCGTCGTGTCCAGGCGAATAGCATACTTGTGCACGAGACACGCACGACACGAAAATAAAATTGACACGTATGTGTCCGGCGACTTGATGGGGTTCGAGGGTGCTGGACGGCGGCTGAGGCGACGTGGTCGCGGCGGAGTGGTGGCGCTAGACTCGCCTTGTCACGACGAACTCGTCGGTGGTGGTGGATGGGGGTGATCGTCGTCGGAGAAGTGGCGTTGGGGATCGCCGGAGTTAGGGTTAGGGTTTAGGCTTAATGGGGGAAGAAATGGGCGGTGATGGTCGGAGATGGGTCGGGGTAGTGATGGTTGGGTCGGGGAGAGTGAGGGGGTCATTTATAGGGGCTTAGGTCGGCTAAAGGTCGGTTGAGTAGCCAAAAATGGGGGGAAAGATCGGGGTCGGTCGTCGGGGAGCTGGCGGTCGTCGGGGGTGGGTAGGATTAGGATTTACGTTTTGGTCCCTAGGAATTTGGTATTTACAAACAGGTCCTTCCCCTAGGTAAATGTAATAATAAATTTACATAACATAAATGAAATAATTTGCAATTTGCAAACTGTTATTAAAACAAATTAACAAATTGCATAATAATATTAAGACAATTCTAAATATTACAAAATGATATTAAAACATTTTAATAAATTGCAAAATGGTATTTTAGTTATTAAAACTCATTTAAAAATGATTTAAAAATTCTAGAAAAATTCCTAAAAATTATAATAAATTATTTTAATGCTAAACAGGTCATTAGCAACTAATTAATTCTAATTTAATTAATTTTGAAAAACAGGGGCTGACAGGTACCTCCAGCTTCAGAGCTTGCCTCGTCTTGAGAGTCGTGGACGTCCTCGGGGACGTCGGAACCTGCTGCGTCTGTTGGGGAAACCGTTTCCCCTGGATTATCTCCTTGGAACATCGGGTTATCGTGGATGTTTGGAGGAGTGCTACCCCCAGCTTCAGCACCTCCCAGAGATGTGGACGACGATTCTCCAAGCGCGGCAGATTTCGTCTTTGAGCGAGTACCTTGGAAAACTCCTCTTGTGGCAGTCGTGGACTACCGCTTAGAAGAGGGTTTCTTGGTTGAGATTTTAGGGCTGGCGACGTTTGTTTTCTTTCCTCTCCCGCTACCAGGGATCCTCTGAGCAGAATTACAGGAGGCGACGAGAAGTACCTCGTCTTCTGAGCTTGGGTGTTACAGTCGTCGGAAGACGGATTGCCGGTCCTCTTGTGTGGCCGCCTTGCTACAGCAGCAGTTGACAATGACTTGAGTGCAGTGATGTCCAGGGAAGGACTCTCTGCACACCGAGGCTTCTTTTCTTTCTTTGCGCTTGTGAAGGATCACGTCACGCAAGTCAGGTACGTCTCGAGCAACCTTTACACCCGATTTGTGGGCCCGGGAAATCCGAGCATCCGAATGTATTGGCACCATGTTTGCTCCCTGATTGTTGGGAGACTTTTGGGAACCACTCTGTCCGTTTGTCGCCGGGGGCTGGACTCGAGTGGTTCGGTACAACTTTCCATCGGAGGCCCGTATAACAGTAAGCGGAGCGCTCGGATGGTCAGAGGTTGGGACAGCTGACTGAGCTCGCCGAGCCCGCGCTGTCCTAGACTTCCTCCCTCTAACACCCGAGGGTGCATATTAAGAGGAGTCCAAATGGTACCGCACAGAGTCTGGCACATTCTTTTAGAAGTATCTCGAGTCAGAACCGCATGAGAGGCGATCAAAGATTGACCGTGAGCCGCATGGAGCAGATGGTATACGGCTGGGATTGGTGGCCGTGCAGGGTGTCTGCATGCGGCTAGCATGTGTGGCAGCATTACCCTTCTGTATGCAGCTAGGAGCGGTGGTCGCATAAGGAGTCTGCATGCGGCTGGCAGTCGTGGCCGCATGAGCTTCCTTCATGCGGCTGAAAGTTTTGGCCGCATAAGCCTTCTGCATGCGGCTGGCTTCTGTAGCCGTATGAGTCTTCATGCGGCTGGCGTCCCTATGCGGCTTCTTCTTAGACTGCACAGAGTTCCTCTTTGCCCCTGCAAGTCCAGCATCGTAGTGTTTTCTTCTGCTAGACTTGGGGACAGCAGAGTCCTCTATGGTCTGAAGTGGGGCCGCAAGAGGATCTTTTTTGCCGTCTTGGGCAACAGAGAGTACTCCTTCGAGAGCTTGGAGAGGAGCGAATGATTTGGGCCTCCACTCCCTGCGGGCCTTCTTCGTGCGGGCTCGCTGCTGGACCTAGCCAGCGCTCCCGTCGGAGAGCATTTCTTCAAACGCCTGCTGGTTGAACCGGGTGACCAGCATTTGTTGAGTGGAGCCAAGTTTGGCTGCGTCCGATTGCATCACCAACTCCTCAGTCGTGGAGAAGTTATTCCCCAGCAGAGTCGCCATCGTGTTTGCCATTGATTGTAAAAGTACAGAACAATTATATAGAAGGACTGAACTTAGACTCACAATACAAACTCACTCGTACAAAGAAAGCCTAGGGACGAAAACCTAGGTACAGCAATCTAAGTACGATTGTTTATTTTTTGATTGTAGGGGATGACGGTAGAGGCTCGGGAAATCGACGGCAGCTCTGCCTTACTCCTTGGACGATCGGACGTAGCCTTGGCTCTGATGAAGAAATGCTCTCGGGATACGTGGAAAGAATCCTCTGTGCATGCCTTTGTCTCTCTGTGTGTCCAACGGGTAAAGAGAGTCTCCTTATCTCTGGAATTCTCCTTCTTTTTTTCTTCCCAATTCTCCAGTTCTTCGGGGGCTCCCCTTCTCCAGCCGGGTTTGCAAGGGAATGGCACCTTGCTATTTATAGAAGTGGGGGTGTGATCATTAGGGTTTGCAATGATTGCCCCCTTGAAAAGTCGGCAGCCAATCATTTGGAACATTAATCTTGATTGCATTACATCTGGGCAGTTAATTCTTGATTGCGCCAAATCCGTATGGGCAATTAATGCTTATTGCAATGAATCTTCATAATTTGTTATGATAAGCTCGGATCTCCCGTCACGTGTTCAATTTTCTTAATTACAACAAATCTGATTTGATCCGTGTAATTATGGTGATTGTATTAAGTCTGGTTGTTATGATTTACGAGCAGCCATAATTCTGAGGGGATAAGACAGACACGTGTCTCAACTGTCATGAGGATCGCCACGTGTCTCATTTGACAGAGCCGCATAAGTACGGCCTCTAAGTGAGCCGCATACAGGTGGCCCCTTCACAATCCTAGCCGTATGAAGGTAGCAGCCGTATGAAGGTGGTGGCCGCATGAGGGTGGGCAACCGCATGAAGATGGCAGCCGCATGAGAGAGGCGGCCGCATGAAGATGGCAGCCGCATGAAGGTGGCAGCCGCATAGGAGTGGCAGCCGCATGAAGATGGCAGCCACATGAGAGAGGCAGCCGCATGAACATGGCAGCCGCATGAACGTGACAGCCGCATAGGGAGCTTCGAGGTCGGTAGATCGTGCCAGCTGTAACAAAGATTTTTTTTGTTTCCCTGGGAACACGCCATTCTGTCAGAGTCATCATTACAGCTTTATATCAGAGCTGTCAATCCATCATTGTCAGAGCTGCCACTGTATCAGGATAATTAATGAGCCATCTACTCAGAGCATTTATGGCCCGCTGCATGAGGCCACGTGGCTTCACCTTTATTTTTCTTGAGCCGCATAAAGCTCTCGAGCCTTGTTGAGCCGCATGAAGGCTCCTTCAGCTATGAGCCGCATGGGACTGATTTCCTGACCGTATACGATTTCTGAACCGCATGAAGCTTCTGAACCGCATGAAGCTTCTGGGTCGCATCAAGTTTCTTGGCCGCATGACGTTTCTGAGCCGCATGAAGTTTCTGAACCGCATGAAGCTTCCTGGGTTTTGTGAGCCGTATGAAGATTCCTGGGTTTGAGCCGCATGAAGCTTCATGTTAATTTTCGGGACGTATGGAGAATCCCCTTCTTTCCTTGCGCTTGTGAAGGATCACATCTCACAAGTCAAGGACATCTCGGTCAACCTTTACACTCGTTTTGTGGGCCCGAGTATCCCTGTTTGCCATAAAATATAAAAGAGCAGAACAATTATCGGAGGACTGGACTTTTACTTCACAATACAAACTCGCTTGTACAAAAAAAGCCTAGGGATGAAAGCCTAGGTACAGCAATCTAAGTACAATTATTTATTTTAGATTCTGGGAGGTGACGGTAGAGGCTCGGAAAAGCGACGGTAGCTCTGCCTTACTCCTTGGACGATCGGGTGCAGCCTTGGCTCTGTAGAAGAACTGCTAGGCGTTGATGAAGAAATGCCCTCTCTTCAGGCTCTCTGGCTCTCTATGTCTCTATGTGCGTCTGTCTCTATATCTCTCTGTGTGTCTCTGTGTATATATCTGTGTCTCTTCGCAAGGAAATAGCACCCTGCTATTTATAAGAGTGGGGGCTTTATTAGGGTTTATGATGATTGCCCATTCTTGAAAGTCGGCGGCTAAGGATCACTGGATCTGGGCCGTCCATCGAAAGTTGAGCAATAAATGTGATTGCATCAAATCTTTTATGGGTAATTAATACTGATTGACATAAATCTTCCTGATTTGTCATGCCAACCTCGGATTCCTCGACACGTGTCTTTAATTGGCTTATTTGCAAATGATCTGATTTGATCCCAATATTTTATTGGAATTTGCTGAGGGATTTCGATCAATCTGATGCCACGTGCCCTGCTATCATGCCACGTATCATAACTGCAGAAATCTGAGCCGCAGGAGAGTTGGTCCTTATTGGGCCGCATAAGGATGGCCACGTGTCAAGGCTGCCTAAGAGTGGCCCCCTGACTATTTGAACCGCATGGTAATGATTTGAGCCGCATGAATGTGGATGACCGCATGAGTGAACCGCATGTAGATAGTCCTCGCGAGCCGCATGGATCTAGTTTTCGTGAGCCACATAGGGCTGGTCTTCTTGAGCCGCATGGTGTTAGTCTTTGTGAGCCGCATGGGGCTGGTCTTCGTGAGCCACATGGGGCGGGTCTTCGCTTGGGCCGCATACGACTGTCCACGTGTCAAGGCCGTATGTCAGCTTCTGACTCTCGGGGGATCGTGTTAGAGATTTTCTTTGCTTCCAAGGAGTTCGTCATTATGAGGGAGTCATAATGATATCTTTGTGTCAGAACTGTCAGAGATGTCAGCCGTCAAGGCATTTAATGCAGTAAAGGACAAACGAGAGAGCTGTTTACGTGCCACGTGGCTCCTCTTTGAGCCGCATAGGACTTTCTTGAGCCGCATAGATCCTTGATCCGTATGGATCCTTGAGCCGTATGAATTCTCTGAGCCGCATGGGGCTCTCTGGCCGCATGGGCTCTCTGTTGATTTTGGGCCGCATAAGGCCCCCCTGCTGCTTTTGGGCCGCATGAAGCTTTCTGAGCCGCATGAAGCATTCTGGATTTTGAGCCGCATAAAATCCACATGGGCTGCATGGAGCTTTCTGGGTTTTCAGTCACATCTCGATCAACCTTTGCACTCGCTTTGTGGACCCGGGTATCTCGAGCACACGAGTGCGTATGTATCATGTTCGCTCCCCGATGCGGGACTAGTAAAAGTACTTGTCCTTGATCTTTGTTGGGAGACTCTTGAGAACCACCCTATCCGTTTGCCACCGGGGGCTGGACACGGGCGGTTCTGTACAACTTTCTATCAGAGGCCCGCGTAGCGGGACGCTCTGATGGTCAGAGGTTGGGACAGCTGACTGAGCTCGACGAGCCCGCGCTGCCCTAGACTTCTTCGACTTAGCACCCGAAGGTGCATAGTAGGAAGAGTCCCAGTTGAAAGGAAGAAAGAGAAGTCGGTGTCCTTTTCGAAGGGGGAGAGGGGGCTATATTTATAGAATGGAGTGAACCCTTTCTTTTTCTTCTTTCCGATGTGGGACTAAAAGTAATATTTTCCATGCTTCTACAAGACCCCCTTCAAAGTTTCCAAATTGCAAATTTGGAATACTTTGAATAAGAAGCATGGAAAGTAGAGTTGCTTAGGTGTAGCAATCCTATCAGAGGAAGCATGGACGTGATAGGTTTGTGTATTTTTGCTGGGAATTTTATGTGGACTTATCATCCTTGGCGTACCTTAGTTTTAGGTACGGATAATAAGTTGAGAGAGGGAACTATCATATTTACTCAGAGGTGGTGAGAACATGGTAAATATGGGGTTAATGGTAATGAGGACATGGTGGGAGTGGAACCAAACGAGGATACATAGAACAACTCAGAGGTAATATGGGCGTGGATGTTCTATGTAATGGGTAATGAATGCCACGGGGCAACTGGGCTCCAGAAGCATATGATTAGAGAGAAAACCCACATATTTACTCAGAGGTAATGAGGACGTGGTAAATATGGGTCTAAAGTAGAGCCTTCCTACTCAGAGGTAATGAGGACGTGGTAGGAGTGAACGCGGATGAGGATACATAGAACAACTCAGAGGTGCTATCAACGTGGAAGTTCTATGTATTGGGTGAAAGAATGCCATGGAGCAGCTGGGCTCCCGGGGAATGATGAGGAATGATGTACATGTACTAGGAAACTTAGTACAGCATTTGTAGTCAGCGGAGGACATTTGTGGGCCTATTATCCTTGGCGTACCCTGGTTCAGGATACGGATAATAAGACGAGAGAGAACCAACATACTTACTCAGAGGTATTGAGGACATGGCAAGTATGAGGGTTTTGCCGTGGAGTCTTCCTACTCAGAGGTAACGAGGACATGGCAGGGGTGGACTCAACGGAGGATATTTATGGTCAACAGAGGACATTTGTGGTCAACAGAGGACATTTGTGGACCTATTACCCTTGGCGTACCCTGGTTCAGGGTATGGATAATAAGACGAGAGACAACCAACATACTTACTCAGAGGTAATGAGGACATGGTAAGTACGGAGGTTTTACCGTAGAGTCTTCCTGCTCAGAGGTAACGAGGACATGGCAGGAGTGGACACAGCGGATAATATTTGTGGACCTATTATCCTTGGCGTACTCCGGTTGTGGGTACAGATAATAAGTCGAAAGGGAATCATCATACCTACTCAGAGGTAATGAGGACATGGCAAGCATGAAGGTTTCTTCGACGGAGCCTTCCCATTCAGAGGTAATGAGGACATGACAGGAGTGCGCTCAATGAAGGAGGGTACATAGAATGACTCAGAGGTAACGAGGACATGAAAGTTCTATGTAAAGGGGTGATTTGTTTTTGGCGGAAGTGAAACGACTCAGAGGTAATGAGGACATGGCCGTTTTAGAAATTTGTGGATCGATTACCCTTTTTGTGCACTGGGAGTGCGGGTAGTGGATTATGAGGGAGGAGCTCTTCCAGTAAGAAAGTTCAGAGGTATGGTCATACATGACTTACTATCTGAAAGACTGACCGGAATGTGAGTTCAGAGGCACCTGCGGGTACATGACTCGATAATCTGGAATGTTGTGGATGTGAGTTCAGCGGCACCAGCGGGTATATGACTCGATAATCTGGAATGAGTGGTTGTGAAAGTGAGTTCAGCGGCCCCAGCGGGTACATGACTCGATAATCTAGAGTATTGTGGATGTGAGTTCAGCGGCACTAGCGGGTACATGACCCAATAATCTGGAATGAGTGGTTGTGAGTTCAGCGGCACCAGCGGGTACATAACTCGATAATCTGGAGTATTGTGGATGTGAGTTCAGCGACACCAGCGGGTATATAACTCAATAATCTGGAATGAGTGGTTGTGAGTTCAGCGGCACCAGCGGGTACATGACTCAATAATCTGGGATACTGTGAAAGTGAGTTCAGCGGCACCAGCGGGTACATGACTCAATGATTTGGAAAATATCGTTTAGACATAATATTTCTTCAGGAACTTGCCGTTGACGGGCAACATGAGCAAGTCTCCGTTTTGTTTTGTGAGGCGATAAGCACCGTTGGAGAATACAGCCTCGATGAAAAATGGACCTTCCCATTTTGGCTGGAACTTGCCGGTGGTCTTGTGAGTCATGACCATTGGCCTCCGGACTGCCAGAACGAGATCGCCTACTTGGAATGTTCTGATTTTAACCTTCTTGTTGAAGGCTCCAGAGATGCGTGCTTGGTATAGCTCGATCCTTTGCTGAGCCAGGAGGCGCTTTTCATCTAAGGCCTCCAACTCTTGTAGCCGGTGACGGTAGTTATCATCCGTCGTCAATTGATAAGTGAGGGCGACATGGAGTGAGGGTATTTGAGTCTCCAATGGGAGAACTGCCTCACTCCCGTACACCAGGGAGAATGGTGTGTTCCCTGTGGCCGTTCGGACCGTGGTACGGTACGCCCACAAGCATTCACCAAGCTTTTCGTTCCAGTCGCGTTTGTTGGAAGTGACAAACTTCTTGAGTAACTTGATGATGGTTTTGTTGAATGCTTCTGCCAACCCATTCGCTGCTGGATTGTATAGCGTCGAAGCAATATTCTGGATGCGGTGCTTGTCGCAGAACCGATAGAAAGCGTGGCTTGCAAACTGCGGACCATTATCGTGGATGATCCTTCGGGGCAGTCCAAAGCGATAGATGACATGATGCTTAAGGAAGCTGATCACATTTGAAGTCTTGACTTCTGCAAGCGGGACAGCTTTTGCCCATTTGGAGAAGTAATCTGTGATTGCGAGTATGAAGCGATGTCCTCGGGAGGAAGGTGGAGTAATCGGACCGATGATATCCATTCTCCATGCTTCGAACGGCCAGGACGCCACTGTCGGATGTAGAAATTCGGATGGTTGGAGGATAAAGTTCGCGTGGACTTGGCAGGTTTTGCACTTTCTAGCATAGTCTATCGCATCTGTTACCATCGTAGGCCAGTAGTAGCCCATTCGGCGAAGACGGTCTTACAATTTAGGGCCAGGCTGATGGGCCCCGCAGACACCGTTATGAGCTTCTCGTACGGCTTCTTTGGCTTCTGCGTTTGACAGACACCGAAGCAATAATCCATCATAGGATCGGCGATACAGCATTTTCGTCTCTGTATCGTAGAAGAATCTGAGAGAACGCCGTCTGATGGAGGTGGCTTCCTTTGGGTTCTCTGGGAGGATATCGTAGACGACGAAGTCAATGAATGGTTGTCTCCAATCTAGGACATCGTCGATTGTCTGGACGGAATAACTCGCCACGAATTGAACGTTGTTCTTGGGGCAGACCAGTTCGTGGCCTATCACATCCACCGATTGATGAGTATGATTCAGAACCGCTAGGGAAGCGGCCAGGCCTGCTAAGGCATCGGCTTCGATATTTCGGAGTCTGGGAACGTGTTCGATGAAGAACCCCTCGAACGTCGAGATGATGTCGATCGCTATTTGGTGATAGGGGATCATGTCTTCGTGGCGGACTTCGTATGAGCCCCGGATCTGATTGACGATTAACTGAGAATCGCCGTATGCTTTAAGATATTCTACCCCCAGCTCTCTTGCAAGTTGGAGGCCAATGACCAAAGCATTGTACTCGGCCACATTGTTAGAGCAGGGTTCTGTGAGAGAGTAAGCGCGGTTGATCACCAATCCGGAAGGAGAAACCAGCACCACCCCGACTCCGACGACGATGTTGCCCTTAGGTCCGATCCTTGAGGCGCCGTCGAAGAACATTCGCCATATATCATCGTGAAAGGTTGTATGCGAGTCGGCGACCTCATCTAGAATTTCTTCATATATTCTAGACGACTCCGAGCCTGGGTGGGCTGCCAAAAAGTCTGCCAGGGCTTGACCCTTAACAGCCTTTTGCGGGACGAAGATCATATGATAGGGGGACAGCAATATTGCCCATGTAGTGAGGCAAAAGCTGAGTGCCCCTGGTTTAGTCATGAGGACCCTAAGAGGGTTGACTCATGAGATCACATGTATTGTTTGTCCAGTGACATAGTGCCGCATCTTCTGAATGGCGAACACCAGGGCGAGGCATTCCTTCTCCACAGTGGTGTATCGGTGCTCCGGTCCAATCATCATTCGGCTGAGGTAATATATGGCTTGTTCATGGCCTGCATCGTTGTTTTATGCCAGTAGAGCCCCGAAGAAATGTTCTATTGCTCGTATGTAGAGCAGGAATGGTTTTCCAGCGACCGGGGCCACCAGGACTGGAGGGTTTGACAAATATTCTTTGATGCTGTCGAAGGCACGCTGGCATTCTTCATCCCATACGAATGAGACACCTTTCTTCATGAGATGGGTGAATGGTCGACATCGCCCGGATAGGTTAGAAATGAACCCCCTGATGTAAGCTAATCTCCCTTGAAGGCCTCTGAGTTCGCGAAGATTTCTCGGGGGACCCATCTCCATAATTGTCTTTGTCTTCTCAGGGTCTACATGGATACCCTGGGCGGTGATGATAAAACCCAAGAACTTCCCGCTGGATATGCCCAGGAAGGACTTTATGGGATTTATTTTCAGATTATGCGCTCGTATCAGGTCGAATACCGTCCTCAGATCCTGCAGATGGTCTCCCGTACAGCGACTCTTGACGACGATGTCATCAACATAGCACTCCACCGTCTTGCGTAAGTGGTCCCTGAAGATGATACTCATGGCTCTTTGATATGTGGCGTCGGCATTCTTCAAACCGAAAGGCATGACTGTGTAACAGTATGTGCCAATCGGTGTTCGGAATGATGTATGCTTTTTTTCGTCAGGAGACATCTTGATTTGGTTGTACCCCGAGAAGCCATCCATGAATGACATACGTTCGAAGCCGCAAGTGTTGTCAATCATGATGTCTGTGATAGGGAGGGGGAATTCATCTTTAGGGCATGCCTCGTTCAGATTGCGGAAGTCGATGCAGATTCGAATCTTTCCATTCTTCTTGAGGATGGGTACTATATTGGCGACCCAGTCAGGATGTTGCTCCTCACGAATAAAGCTGCTGGCTACCAGTTTGTTGACTTCGGCTTCGATCGCATCTATGATGCCCGGGCGAAAGCGTCGCTGTTGTTGCTTGACTGGCTTTGCATCTGGCTGAATGTTAAGTTTGTGAAGAGCAATATCGGGATTTAACCCCGGCATGTCCTCATAGCTCCAGGCGAACACATCAATATATTCTTTGACAAGTTCCAGCAGCGATTCTCGCTCTTTGTCTGTTAGGCTTTTACTGACAAAAATTGGTTTTGGAGAAGATTCGCTGTCGAGGTCGACCTGCATAACCTCATCTTCAGTAGGAGGTTCTCTCTGTTCGAACCGCTTTTCCCATTGTGCATCCAACTGTTGGGCCCACGGCTCTAGCTCGAGGATTTCTGGAATGTCTTCATCTTCTTCATAAGCGTCGGTGAATGCCATGTCGACTGACAAGACTTGTCTGAATACATCTCTGATGCTGGTATCTGAGTCAGAAGTTGGTGACCCGGTTGAATGTGAATGCCAGTCGCATTCTTCATCTGAACTCTCAGGGGTCGTCGTGGGTGTTACATACACTAATCCACATCGAGTTTTGCTATAGTAGTCCCGTGGTTTGCCAGCCGAGACCAGTGGCTTCAAAGGTAATCGTTGTCCAGTGCCGTAGTTCAAGTCTGGCGTCGTCTCCAGATCATACCCCTGTTTTTGTATGAGATATTTAGATTGGAGGCTATAAAGATACAGAGGCAGTCTCCCGGCATCTGATTCAAGGTCGACTTCTTCTACGGTGAAGGGATACGGATCGTCCTTCCGGCCGAAGATGATTGGATGGTCCCCTCCCTCGATTATGCGGTAAGCATCTTCCACTGGAGTAAGCTGGATTACGGTGTACACATTTGTCACTTGTGTGTGTAGGTGAGTGCCTATACCGTGTTCCATAGCATACATTGTACAAAGCTTATTAAGCTCGAGGTAGTTCAAAGATAGCCCTTTATTGATGAAGTAAGGTATCTTTTCTAGCGGGATTACATCATCTGCGGAGGGAACATCAGTGTGGGCAGCCACATACTTGGCTAGCTCCGGTTCCTTTTCGGCTATCCCCTGCGTAAATAAAGACTGAGAGGACGACCTGGGCAGCTTGATCGTCAGGGGTTCAGCTGGTGGAGCAGAACGGGGAGTTGTTGGCAGACTAGCGACTCCCAGTCTGGTGCTCGATGCTGAGCGGGGAGTGGTTGGTTCGCTAGAGGTTCCAGGCCTTGCATCGGGGTGACGACCCTTCTTGGGAAGGCGTATCGTCATTGGCTTGTCGGAGGGATTGAGCTTCTCCGTTTGCGGCTGGCCGACTCTCGGCAGCCTGATTGTTAGTGGCTCCATTGTGGGTCTTGGCACTTGGCCAGACCTTGGCAGTCGGATTATCATCTGTTCTTCTTACGCCGAGAGGCTGATCGCGTCCTTACGCAGAGTGGCGGTAAGGGGTACAGACTTGCCAGGTTTGCGAGCTTGGAGATGGATCGTCAGAGGCTCTTCTGATCCTATGGCCGTCTTGGTACGAGCTTGCACATCTCCTTCATCAAGGTGCCTCTTTGACTTTTCCTATAGGCAGGAGTCTGAGTAGTAGGATTCGACCCCTTTGAAGGGATCGATATCAGCAAATTCTGTCCTCACAAAGTCGTGTTTGTCGACATATTTGAAGCACTAGTACAGTATGGAAGGCACGATCATATAATCGTATATCCATGGGCACCCTAAGCGGATGTTGTAAGAAGTGTCTGTATCTATGACGTAGCAGGTGACTTCTGACTGGAGATCGCCAATCTGACACTTCAGACGAATCTTCCCAATTGGGTAGCTCCTGCCCGAATTGAAACCGTTGATGGCGGTGCTTGTAGGCGTCAGGCGATGCATAGGGATGCGGAGATAATGTAACAGACCCTTCGGGATAATGCTTATGGAAGAGCCATGATCAATGTGCATCCGATCTACCTTTACGTCGCCGATGTACCCAGTGTAGTATAACGGGCGATCGTGTAGGTTGGTTTTGATGAGCATATCCTGCAGAGTGAAGACAATGTTGGGCATCGCTCCCGTGCAAGCGCTGTCTTGGAGATCTGCAGGCGGGCTCTCTCCCGTGTGGTTGACCTGAGCCAGGTACGCATCGGCATTCTGGAGTGCATCGCTCAAAGCCGTGCGAACATCCTTTGAGAGTCTCAAAAGCTCGTATAATGATTACTTGGCCGGTGTGTTGGCCAATTGCGCCAAGATGTCGAAGTTGTAGGGCTTCTCCAGCCCCTGCGGTGCCTCTTTTCGGAGGGATTTGTCAAAGCGAGTCTCCTTCGGCCTAGGCTTGTCGGTCGTCGGAGGCTGAGCAGGTCCCGGAGCGTCAGTTGTAGTGGGCTGATGATCTTCAGCCGAGTTGTCAGCCACGGATTGGGATTGTGCTTCAGACCGAGTGACGACGGCTGTAGCTTCTTTGATATCTGTCGAGATTGTGCAGCAGGATCTGACTTTTCTGCTCTTCTTTTTGCCAATGGAAGATGGTGCGGGCTGAGTCACTTCAGATACCAAGTCTGGATGGACCCACATGACCTCCCCTCGCGATGCGGTGAGGGGCACTAGACCAACAGCCTGATCTCAGGGAGGTGGAAGATTAGCAATCTCCATTGTCGCCAGAGGGATGGGGACCACACCGTCTTGAGTTTCTGTTGGAGGAAAGCTGCCGAATTGTACCGATACCATATTGGCTGCCACGGTTACCTCTTTGAAATCGATGGCCAGAGCGTTCGAATCGATGAGGTTTTGGATGTACCGTTTCAGCTGGTAGCAGTCATGTGTAGCATGGTGGACGTAGCGGTGGTAATGGCAGTACTTTGGATTCTCAATTTCCGCCGGCCGCGGTTCCCGTCTTGGTGGAGGGATCTGGATTCTGTCTCCTTGTATGAGCATGTCCAAGATGGGCTTGATGTGACCGTCTTCGAAGGAGTAAGTGATTTGCGGCCATTGTTTGTCTGCCGGCTTTGGCTCAGGCTTCTGTGCTGTGTCGGCCACCATAGCCTGCTTGCCCTTGTTGTCCCGATTGTTGGAGGAGCTACCCCCATTGTTGGTGTTGGCGTTGGAACGTCTGCCCTTGTCCTCTCCTTCTGAGATGTGCAATCCCAGTTGGCGAGCCTTCTTCAGTCGTTCTTCGGCACTTGTGGCACTAATGATAAACGTCTTCCAGTCCTTGAATTGACTTTCGCCCATCCAGAGACTGATTGTTGGAAGCAATCTCTTTTGGCAAATTTTAATCAAGGAGGAATCCGGATTTCCGGACGGCAGCTTCATTGCGGTTTGGCAGAACCGCTCGATATAATTCCTTGTCAGCTCTTTCTCCCCTTGGACGACGTCCATGAGGGTGGACATGGTGATGTCCTACCCTACTTCGTAGAACCTTTCCAAGAACATGCGCTTAAAGCCGGCGAAGGAGTGGATGCAGTTGTCCGGCAGATTGCGATACCAGTCGAAGGCGACTCCTTCCAATGCCCCAATGAATAATCGTGTAAGGATGGCATCGTCATGGGGCAGATGGTCGGTGGTGACCTCGAAGTAAGTGATGTACCGACTTGCGGAGGTCTTGCCATCATACGGGTTGATGTTGAACGGCTTATATCTTGGCGGAAATGGAACATCCCTCCAGGCAGCAGGGTACGGTTGCCGAATTCTGAGGTCTTGAGAGTTTTCTCGAGCATGAAACATGGCTCGGAGCTTCTGGACCTCTCTTCTTGCTTTTCGGGCTTCATCCACGGCGGTGGGGGCCGTTACTTTAGGAGGATTGTTGCCCAAATTTGGTGCCGCTGAATTCGAGTCCGCATTGACCGCGGGACCCGCGCTTGTTTGGCCAGGCATCCCTCCTTGCAGAGTTGGAAGGGCCGCTTTGATCTCGTCTACAGACTTGACCAAGGCAAGCAGTTTGGCCTCCAGAGTGTCGATGCGTTGGCGATCACTGGAACCCCCTTGGCTGCTGTCCGTCATGAACACCGTCTTTACATGAGAAGAGATGGACGGAGCAGTGGAGGAAGCGCCCTCCGAATCATACCCCTGTAGTGAGAAGTCATCGGGGTATGTGGGATTGTTCTCCTCTGGTTCGGACTCAGAAGGAACAGTACCCCCAGTTTCCGAGTTCGTCTCGTCTTGGGAATTATGGACGTTGTCGGGGACGTCGGGGTTTGCTGCATCTGATGGGAGAGTTGTTTCCCCCGGCTCATCTTCTTGGAACATCGAATTATCGTGAAGGTTCGGAGGAGTGCTACCCCCAGTCCCAGCAACCCCCAATGGTGTGGACGACGAATCTCCCACTGTAGCAGATTTCGTCTTAGAACGGGTGCCTTGGAAAACTCCGATGGTGGACACCCGCTTAGACGACAGTCTTTTGGTCAAAGTGGTTGAAATCTTTGGGCTAGGAGTACTGGTCTTCTTTTCTCTCCCATCGGCAGGGACTTTCTGAGCAGAGTTGCAGGAGACGACAGGAAGTGCCTCGTCTTCTGAAGACGGCTATTGCAGTCTTTGAAAGACGGACTGTCGGTCTTTTCGCACCGTCGCGTTATTGCAGCAGCAGTTGACGATGACTTGGGTGCAGTGACGTCCGTGGGAGGACTCTTTGCACCCCGATGCATCTTCTCTTTCCTTACGTTTGTGGAGGATGGCCTCACGCAAGTCAGATGAGTCTGGATCGACCATGTTTGCTCCCTGAATTTTGGTAGACTTTTGCGAACCTCTATGCCCGTTTGCCGCCGGGGGCTAGACTCGAGTGGTTCTGTACAACTTTCCATCTGAGTTCCGCATAACGGTATGCGGGACACTCGGATGGTCAGAGACCGGATCAGCGGACCGAACTTGCCAAGCTCGTGCTGCCCTAGACTTCTTCGCTCTAGTGCATGAGGACACATAGTAGGAAGAGTCTAAGTGATACTGGAGAGAGTCAGACATGTCTTCTTGGGAGCACAAGAGATCAGGCCCATAAGAGAGGCGGTCGAAGACAGAGCCGCGTGGAGTAGGCGTCATACGGCTGTCATCAACAATCTTCATACGGCTGGCAGACGTAGCTACATAGGTTTTCTTCATGCGACTGGGAGTCTCAGCCGCATGAGTTTTCTTCATGCGGCTGGATGATCTAGCCGTATAGACTTTATTCATGCGGCTGGCAGATTCATCCGCATGAGCCTCCTGCATGTGGTTGGCGGATTTGGCCACAGGAGTTTTCGGCTTCTTCTTGGGGCGCATAGAATCACACTTTGTCCCAGTAAGTCCAGCATCGTAGTGCTTTCCTCTGCCGGACTTGGGGACAGCAGAGTCCTCTACGGCTCGAAGTGGAGCCGTATGAGAGTCGCCTTCGCCGTCTTGGGTAGCAGAGAGTACCCCGTCCAGAGCTTGTGGAGGAGCAAATGATTTCGGCCTCCACTCGCAGCGAGCTTTCTTTGTGCGGGTTCGCTTCTGGACTAGGCTATCACTTCCTTCAGAGAGTATTTCTTCAAACGCCTGTTAGTCGAAGCGGACGACCATCTTCTGTTGCGTGGAGCCAAGTTTGGCTGCATCCGATTGCGTCACCAACTCCTCAGCCGTAGAGAAGTTTGTCCCCAACAGAGTCGCCATCGTGTTTGCCATGAAATATAAAAGAGCAGAACAATTATCGGAGGACTGGACTTTTACTTCATAATACAAACTCGTTTGTACAAAGAAAGCCTAGGGACGAAAGCCTAGGTACAGCAATCTAAGTACATTTGTTTATTTTAGATTCTGGGGGATAACGGTAGAGGCTCGGAAAAGCGACGGCAGCTCTGCCTTACTCCTTGGACGATCGGGTACAGCCTTGGCTCTGTAGAAGAACTGCTAGACGTTGATGAAGAAATGCTCTCTCTTCAGGCTCTTTGGCACTCTATGTCTCTATGTGCGTCTGTCTCTATATCTCTCTGTGTGTCTCTGTGTATATATCTGTGTCTCTTCGCAAGGGAATGGCACCCTGCTATTTATAAGAGTGGGGGCTTTATTAGGGTTTACGATGATTGCCCATTCTTGAAAGTCGGTGGCTAAGGATCACTGGATCTGGGCCGTCCATCGAGATTTGAGCAATAAATGTGATTGCATCAAATCTTTTATGGGTAATTAATGCTGATTGACATAAATTCTCCTGATTTGTCATGCCAACCTTGGATTCCTCGACACGTGTCTTTAATTGGCTTATTTGCAAATGATCTGATTTGATCCCAATATTTTATTGGGATTTGCTGAGGGATTTCGATCAATCTGATGCCACGTGCCCTGCTATCATGCCACGTGTCATAACAGCAAAAATCTGAGCCACAGGAGAGTTGCTCCTTATTGGGCCGTATAAGGATGGCCACGTGTCAAGGCTGCCTAAGAGTGGCCCCGCTGACTATTTGAACCACATGGTAATGATTTGAGCCGCATAAATGTGGATGACCGTATGAGTGAACCGCATGGAGATAGTCCTCGCGAGCCGCATGGATCTAGTCTTCGTGAGCCGTATGGGGCTGGTCTTCGTGAGCCGCATGGTTCGTGAGCCGCATGGGGCTGGTCTTCGTGAGCCGCATGGGGCGGGTCTTCACTTGGGCCGTATACGACTGTCCACGTGTCAAGGCCGCATGTCAGCTTCTGACTCTCGGGGGATCGTGTCAGAGATTTTCTTTGCTTCCCAAGGAGTTCGTTATTATGAGGGAGTCATAATGATATCTTTGTGTCAGAACTGTCAGAGATGTCAGCCGTCAAGGCATTTAATGCAGTAAAAGACAAACGAGAGAGCTGTTTGCGTGCCACATGGCTCCTCTTTGACCCGCATAGGACCTTCTTGAGCCGCATGGATCCTTGATCCGCATGGATCCTTGAGCCGTATGAATTCTCTGAGCCGCATGGGGCTCTTTGGCCGTATGGGCTCTCTGTTGATTTTGGGCCGCATAAGGCCCCCCCTGCTGCTTTTGGGCCGCATGAAACTTTCTGAGCTGCATGAAACATTCTGGATTTTGAGCCGCATAAAATCCTCATAGGCCGCATGGAGCTTTCTGGGTTTTCAGTCACATCTCGATCAACCTTTGCACTCGCTTTGTGGACCCGGGTATCTCGAGCACACGAGTGCGTAAGTATCATGTTCGCTCCCCGATACGGGACTAGTAAAAGTACTTGTCCTTGATTTTTGTTGGGAGACTCTTGAGAACCACCCTATCTGTTTGCCGCCGGGGGCTGGACACGGGCGGTTCTGTACAACTTTCCATCAGAGGCCCGCGTAGCGGGACGCTCTGATGGTCAGAGGTTGGGACAGCTGATTGAGCTCGACGAGCCCGCGCTGCCCTAGACTTCTTCGACTTAGCACCCGAAGGTGCATAGTAGGAAGAGTCCAAGTTGGAAGGAAGGAAGAGAAGTCGGTGCCCTTTTCGAAGGAGGAGAGGGGGCTATATTTATAGAATGGAGTGAGCCCTTTCTTTTTCTCCTTTCCGATGTGGGACTAAAAGTAATATTTTTTATGCTTCTACAATCCCGAGCACATGAGTGTATTGGCACCATATTTGTTCCCTGATGTGGGGCTAGCAAAATACTGTTCTGGATCGTTGCAGGGAGACTTTTGGGACTATCATATTTGCTCCCTGATCTGAGACTAGTAGGGAGACTTTTGAGAACCACCCTGTCCGTTTTCTGCCAGGGACTGGACACGGGCGGTTCTGTACAACTTTCCATCAGAGACCCGCATGACAGTTAGCGGAACTCTCTGATGGTCAGTAGTTTGGACAGTTGACTGGGCTTGTTGAGCCCGCACTGCCCAAGACTTCTTCGACTTAGCACCCGAAGGTGCATAGTAGGAAGAGTCCAAGGAGGGAAGAGATTTGGTACCCTTTTCAAAGGAGGCAAGAAGGCTCTATTTATAGAATGGAGTGAGCCCTTTTTTATCTCCTTTCCGATGTGGGACTAAAAGCAGTATTTTTCATGCTTCTACATAACCCACTTTAGTACTTAGCATTTTTCATTTCCATGTTTAATTCTGTAAATCTAGCTTTGTGATATTTTCAGTTTCTAGGAGTTTTGATCTATCAAACTTGCATATTTTTTCTAGTTGATGGTTCCATGTTGTAGAGAATTCCATTTTACTCAAATTTGACCTACGAGAGTCTGGATTTGGGTTCCTATTGTTGTTTGGAGGAGCATGGAGGCCATGGTATTTTTTATTGACATGTTCTTTGTGGGAGCCATTTTTTGCACTCTGAGCCGCATGAGCATTTCCTAGCTCTGGCAGCATGGCCTTTCTTGCTTATGCGGCCAGGGCCATTTAGGTTGCATGGCCTATTAATTAAGTTGCTTGCATTAAATAGTTGCTTGCAAGCTTGCATGCATTTGCATGCAACTTGCCTGAGCCGCATGGTCGTTAAAATATTTGCTGGCCACGTACAAGTGTTTATTTGTTGGCCGCATGGCTCAATTGCAGGGTCAGCCGCATATGCCCCCTCCAATTATTTGTGTGAGTCGCATAGGCCAATAGTGAACTGCTCTGGCCACATGGCCATTAGATAATGGCTGGCTGCATAGGCCAATTGTTAATGTATTAATATATTCATGGCCACATAGGCCATTTGTTTGCTGGCCGCATAGGCTATTAATTATTGATTCTGGCCGCATATGGCTAATGCCATTCTTGGCCGCATGGCCATTCTTTGCTTGAGCCGTATATGGCATTTGCTTGCATGGAATAAGCATATATTTAATGCATGCCTTTTCAAGCATATATTTAATGCTTGCATGGAATAAGCATATATTTAATGCTTGCATGGAATAAGCATATATTAAATGCTTGAGCCGCATATATCTAATGCATGCCTTTTAAGCATCAGTAGCATGCTTATATATATTAATAAGCATTGCATGCATATACTTTCAAGCATCAGTTTACATGCTAGCCGCATGCAATTTAACTATGGCCGCATGGCCTTTTAAATATTCTTTAGGCCGCATGGCCATTGCAAGCTGTTGCTTGCATATATATATATATTCTTATGGCCGCATGGCCTCCAAAATGAGGCCGCATGGCTCAAGCATTATGCTTGGCCGCATAATGCTTTTCCCTCCCCCATTCAGTTGAGTCGCATGGCCATCTGTCCAATGAGGCCGCATGCATTTGTAATTCTAAGTTGAGCCGCATAAGAGAACTCATGGCCGGCCGCATGGCCTTTCAATTATTTTGTATGAACAGTTGCATGCATTAGCTAATTAATTGGCCGTATAGCCAAGTATATTGGCTGGCCGCATGGGTATATATATATTGGCCGTATAGTATATATATATATATATATATATATATATATATATATATATATATATATATATATATATATATATATATATTGGCCGCATGGAAATTCAATGTCGGCCGCATGGATATATATATTGGCCGTATGGAAATATATATTTGATAGTCGTATGGCCATAGGCATTTGCATTAAATAATTGCATGCATTTGCATGAAACCAGTTTTGAGCCGCATATGGCTATTATTTGCTGGCCGCAGGCCCAATTTTTCCTGAGCCGCATGAGTCCACGTCCTTGCCCCTGCTAATATTTAATTACTAAACGTATGCTTGTGCCACATTAGTTTTTATATGTTCCCTGACACGATGGTGACCCGTTGTGGTGCACTTTTGACAAATGACATGACTTGATAGTGTCCCGACGTGGCTCACTCCTGACAAGTAAACTTGACATGATAAACATGACTTGATAGTGGTCCGGCGTGGCGCACTCCTGACAGTGGACATGACATGATAACTTGACATGATAACTTGACATGATAAACTTGACATGATAAACCTGACATGATATTTCTCGAAATACTGTTGCGACGGCTAACCTGACATGACAAGTATGAATGACCTGGACACCGTGGACGATTGTGCTTGTACAAATGAACTCGTCTTGTCTTGCATCATGTCTAGGACGGGAACCCCTGAGTACCACGGTCAGGGGTACCTACTGTAAATTGACTAAGGCTAATAACTAGAATAATCCAGTAGTCATGAAGAGATTTTTCAGCTACAGGCAATCCCGTTATCTGGGTGCCCCACTTGGGATTTGTAGCCTGCCGTCGAGTAGGGCACATTTCCAGCACACGGTCATGTGTTGTACCCTTATTGTTCTAATATTCGACCTGGGTAATCTAAACAAAATCCTTAGTTGCGCCTGGGCGCAATCTGAATGACTTTTACTCAGAAGCTGCCACGTGTGTTGGCGCAGCTCAAATCAAGCGCAGGTTGACTTGTTGACTGAAGCTCGTGCAACCTAAAAAAATTGAGACAACTTACATTCTAAAGCAGGATGACGTGGCGCACATGCCACTAATCTCTCAAGACGTGTCTACTATCCTGTACACGACCACGCGCATCTCAATCATACGATGCCACGCGTCTAAATACAGTTAGTACACGATTGACAACTGAATGGAAGTTGGCACAACAGGAGGTTGGCACAATCCAGTATGGCGCAATCCAGCGTCGTGCACATCAGAATAACTGCTAAAACAGTTATTTTCTGAACTCTATAAATAGAGTTTCCAATCATCAAGACACACACAGACAGAGATAGGGGACTCTTGCAAAATTGCTGCTGCATTCTCCAGAGGCTACAGTCTTCAAGTTCACATAGTCCAAGGGATAAAGTAATCGTCTTCTGATCAGATTCCTAAAGTTGTACTTCCCCAAAATTTATTGTACTTTGTACTCTTTTCCAAGTTTGGAATAAAACAAATTTTTATTTTGTTTTTCGCAAACAAAATGGCGACTCTGCTGGGGACGACTTTCTCCTCTGACGAAAAAATGACAACTCAATGTGACATTGCGTCGATCGGCAAAACGCAGAAGACTCTGGTTGTTCAAGTCAACCAGACGGCCAACGAGAACATGATCAACACCAAGAGCAACAAGCGCGCAGTGGCTATTGCCAAAAACAGGGCTGTGTGGACTCCTAAATCCTCCACAGTTGCTGTTGCCCAGGCGCAAATTGAGTGCTCGATGATCAAGGCACAATCCGCCTCAGTGGCTCCAGTACAGCTTGTTTCTGTTGCTAAGGCGCAATCTGCTCCCTCTGCTGCCCATACACAGTCTATCAAAGTTGCTGCCAAGGCGCTACCAATAGTCCGTAGGACTTTGGCACAACCCAAGCAATCTGCTACTCCGGCGCAACTTAAGGGAACTAGTCTTTTGGCTATACCCTCTTCTGATTCTCAAGTTCTGAACTTAGAGAATTCATGTCCTAGTGCTAACACTAGACAGAACAAAGGAAAAAGTCCTATGGCATTTTCTCAATTGGCACAATCTATGCCTAAAATAATCTCACAGCAAAACAAAGGAAAACGCTTCTTAGCTAACCCTGTTCAAAATAAAGGAAAGCACCCTTTGGTCTTTCCTCAAACTTTCCTGGTTTATGACTTAGAGGAAGATGTATCAGATTCTATTCCTGTAAACAGAGGTCCTCAGATCTCTGATACTGGAAAGAATACTGATCACAGAGGTATCTTGCCTACTCCTATGGGGTCTGGCCAAGATCTTCCTACCTTGCAAATTTCAAGATCCAAACAAGAAAAATTGAAGGTATCACAAACAGAGACACCAGGAGCGGAATTTTTAGATTTATGCGCTTATCTCAATAGGCGTCAATCAATATCAGCTTTGGCAAAACGTAAGAACCCTATGCCAAAGGCCAATCTGTATCAAAAGCCAAAGTTTGAAAAGAAAGACCCTTCTACCTATGCTAATGAGTTGAGTACATCTTTGTACACTCAAGGAACCAAACACCTGAAGAATAGAAGACATGTTCCTAACATCATTAAGGAATATGTCCCTCCGACTTCTTCTCGTCCTGTGGTTGTAACTGATATCCGGCAACGTCTTACACAAAAATGGGAAACTACGAAAAAATTTTCCTCACCTCCAAATCGTGCTTCAAATCGCCATTGCCTACATGAAGTTGTCATCAACTGTTGTTGCCAATCGGCTCGACGATCTGTCTTCGATCGTCTGAACTATGCTTCAACTCCTGAGCATATAATAGAAGATGAAGATGAACTATTATATGCTTCTGTTAACATGACTTCTCAAGGCACTGGGGGTGGGAAACGTCCAAGACGTAATGTATCCCGTAATCCTAGTCAACAATACTTAGATCGGATCCATGCATCCAGTGAAGGTTTCTTTCAATACACAAGATCAAGAAATTGACATTTGATCTAAGGTGTCTTTAATCAAGATCTCCCTATCACCCATATGGGAGAGGACTCTCTTTCAGAGTTTGATGCAGATAGTGAAAGTTCTGAACAAACTATCTCGTCAATAGCTGCAAGAGAAGTGACGTCATATACCATCACAGAAGATCAAGATGCCTCTACATCAATCAGCCAAGAGCAACGAATTATTGCATTAGAAGACAAATTGAAAACCATGGCAGAAATGGTTGCAAGCATGCACACTATAATGGTAGCTCAACATACAGTGCCTCCGATTGTAAACCATGTTACAAATCTGGAGCTTATAGCATCTTCTGTACCTGTTAGTCTGGGGGTACCGGCCCCTCAGGTCGCTTCTGTGCCAACTCAAGCTGATCCAAGTCAGTCTGGTGCTGGGGGTGGTTGTGAAACCCGTAAAATTTAAATTAAATTTATACTGCATATTATTTTTTTTTTGTGTTGCTAAAATCTTGTGCTAGAATAATATTATATTTATTAATTTATGAGAATTATTTTTAAAAAATAATTAAACAAGGATTTTTTGTATTTCTGACCAGACCCGAACCCAAATAGAATCTAAAACAATTTTTGAGTTTTAAAATATTAGCTATATATTTTCTAAAAAGAAATTATTCATTTTGGCCGAAGCCGTAAAACTAATTTACTAAAGTTTTAAAATCCAAAGCCTTAGGCCCAAAGCCATTTCATTAAATTTTAAATCCATTGGCCATAACTAGCTTTGAAGCCCATAGTTAATTTCTTTCAGCCTTTTCAGTTCGGCCTAAAGCCCGATTAGTTTGGAGCCCAAAACCAAATATTTACTAATTAAGTTAGTGGCCATTTAGCCTTAGACCTTAAGGCCCATTAAACCAAACCCATTGAATGGATTATAAACCCATTAGTTTTTGTTAGAGTTCATTCTGTTGAATGAATGAAATGTTTCATTCATTCCATTGTGAGCTTTAAATGGCAAGATTAGTGTTTGCTGTTGTGGGACTTTTCCTTTCCCAACCGAAAATTCTCAGTCTCCTTTCCGATCGAAACCGACGAACCCGTCGGCTCTCCGACTTCCTTGGCCGGCGGCGTAAATGGCCGGGGGGACTTTTCTCCTTCCTCAAGTGGTAACTCCCCATCCCTATTTACCTATAAAAACCCTCTTCCTCCTTCATTTTTTTTACCACACCAAACTTTTCCATTTTTTTTCTTCTCCCCTCTAACCTAGCTTCCCCACGAAATTTTCGGCGCCATCCCGAGGCCGCCGCTGTCCCGATCCGACCGCCTGTCGCCATCCCGATCGTTCGCCACCGCCCCAGGTGCCCCGATCCAGGCCCTTCCCGGCCGCCTCTTTCCGCTGCCGCTGTTCCGCGGTGGGCGCCTGACCCGCTGACCGCCGACGTTTGCCCCGGTGGCCGCCCCTGTCCGACTCGAGCTCTTCCGGTTTGCTGTTGGACGACTTCTTTTGTTCCGTTACCGCGACGGTTCCCGTTCCGAGCTCCAATTTGGTTTCTGTTGTTGGTACACTCTGACCCAATATTTTTTTTACAGTCTATGATGATATTCTGGTCCAACCGAATTCTTCGAGAATTCGGATTTTTCGGTAACGTTACGTTTACGTTATCGATTCGGTTTTCCCGAAGTTTCTTCGAAAATGTATAGCTGCTGGTTGGTTCTGTGAATAATTGGATTATTTAGGACAAAACAATGTTCTGTGAATTCTCGGGATTTCCGAAAATTCTTCGGAGACGGTTCAGTGTTTTCAATTCTCGGGTTTTCTGAGAAATTTTCGGGAATAAATTCTGAGATTTAGAAAGTTTATGTTTATTTGGTTTTTGTTGGGTTTTTAGATTTGGGAGTTATTTTGCAGGTAAACGGAGCATTTCCCAGTTTTTGGGTTGACCGAAAACAGAGGGAATGCTGCCGAAATTTTCGAAAAAAAATTTAATAAAATGATTTAAAAATGATTTTTGATATAAAAATATTATTTTATAATATTTTTGGGCGACGACCTAACGGTCACTGGGCCCCAGCGAAATGCAAACGCACCGGTTCGACCGGACGTTGAGGCAGAGTAGCTAAACGTGAAGACTGGACCAGAGTCTGAGACTCACAATGTTATAATTTAAAAATTAGAAATTGTAGTTTTATAGTTATTTATTTTTGAGGCTAACCATTGTTCGTCTTATTTAAATTCATGTAAATCGGGTTGTAAGGGCATAAGCCCAATTACTTATTCGTGCTGGAAGAATGTAATAATTAGATTTTATTTTATTATTTTCTGGATGTATTAGTATAATGCAAATGTTAGAATAACTATAGATATATATATATATATATTAGTTGATTAATTAGTAATTTTCTCACTTATTAAATAAATATTAATTTTATGTATAAACTACAAGTTTTAACAACTTAAATGGTAATTACAAGTTTTCCTGAAAAGCAAAATAAATTTGAGTTTCTAAAGTACAACTCATTAGTAAATGTTGTGTTAGTTAGTTAACAATTAAAACTGACTAGGAAAGACAAATAGAGATTGCAACTAGACAACTTGTAAATGTTTCTGAAACAAGTTCCCGGAAATGTAGGATTTCAAGGAAGAGCGTGACTTACCAAATACCGAAGTACCAACTCTTCAAACCCGGAAATTAAGGCAAGTATTTGTGTAGATTTACAATTTTCTTAGCAATCTTTTCATTGCATGTTTTAACCACTGTTCAAACACGAAACTCCTTCGGGAGTACTGATTATACTGTTGGGGACTGGGGGAGTAGAGTAGTGGATATGACCAAATCCAAACTTAGGATAATGAATGTATTAGCTTTCCCCTCTTCACACGGGGACAAGCCATACCGTATCGCTAGGATACTATTGTAACCCAAACCGGTCATATTCATTACCTATTCACATCACTATATTGTATTATTTCAAAACTGTTCATCTTTAAATTGTTTAAAAGTGCATGTCATAAATTGTTATTTTAATTGTTAAAGTTTGCATGAATTGTACTTTGCTCCTTTCCTGACTGGATCCCCGTAGGTACTCCTGACGACACAGAGCTGATGATCAGTAGCTACTACGATCCCGACTTGTACCCGGCGGTACTTCTACCTGAGGAGGATGTTGTGGCGTCAACTTAGATGCTACTTAGAAATTAAGAATTTTAGTTGCTCTTTTAATTCCAGTTTATGAGCCTTGTATTCAGAACAAGTTTTTAATTATCGCTAAATAAAAGTTGTGGCAATTATCAGTTTCAATCTTGTTGTTGATTTACCTGCAAATGGGATTACAGCTTACTGCCGCCGTCTCATCAACGGTGCAGGCTGGGCATGATCCGATTCGACCCAAGTATTTGGGGACCGGGTCGTGACATGTTTTTAGTGGTGGCCCATGCAGGTCTTTGTATCAACAACTTAGGAAAAACCTAGGAAACAGTTAGAACACTAGAACATCAAATTGCCACAACATAGGACCGATATATATACATATTATTATTAAATATTTTATGACTATTGATAGGCTACCTTGCTTATGTTTTTATCCTAAAACTTCCAGAGAATGACCACTGATAATACCAACCCTGCTGGCGATAGGATGTCAACACCTGACCATACCCCACCTCTCCAATCAAGTCCGGATCCTACACCTCGGCAGCTGGCCGACCGTCCCCACAATACAACAATGGATCCATCATCTTCTCGGACGGAGATGCAACCCCCTGTGGTTACGCCTAATCCAGCTGCCCCACCGGTACCTGTGGACCCCACTGACCTCATCAGTCTGCTTAGAGGAGTACTAGAAGCTCAGAGAACTCAAGCTGAAGCTCATCGCGAGCAGACGACCATTATGAAGGAAGGCATGGAGAATGCCCACAATGTGGCAATGGCTGCATTGGAAAGAGGAGAAGCAGCTCAACAGGAACCAAGACCTGCCAAGGTAAACATAAATTTAAGGATTGATTTATGTAATAATAAGGCCATTTAATTAATGGAAATCATATTGCCAAGGTGGGCGATATTGAGAGCTTTAAGAAGCAGAACCCTCGACCTTTCAAGGGTACCGAGGGAATTGTTTATGCTGATGAATGGCTTGACAATATGGAGCGTCTTCTGAGCGTCGCTCGACTTCCAGAAGACCTCAAGGCTGAAGCAGTGGGACTTCAACTGCAGAATGTAGCTAGCACCTGGTATCGGAATGAACCCTGACTCCAGGATAGACAGGTTGACTGGGACACTTTCAAGAGGTTGTTCCAGAGGAAGTTCTTCCCAACTTCTGAAATGCGGGAGATGGAGCGACAATTCCAGAACCTGAAGCAAGGCAATATGACTGTTGGAGAGTATGCGGCAGAATTCGGCCAACTCAGCCGATTTGCCAAGAACATGGTAGCTGATCCTGCTGATCGTGCTGAACGATTCAAGTATGGACTTCGAGAGGAGATTAGCACTCATGTGATCTCTGGCGGAGCTAAGACTTATGAGAAAATTCTGGAGAGAGCCCAAGACATAGAGAAGAGCCAACCTGCTCGTTCGAAGAGAGATTATCCTGGAACTGGCAACTTCCAGGGTAATCAGAAGAAGCCCAACAACAACAACAACAACCGTCCTCAGCACCAGCAGGCAAGGAACAATGATAGAGCACCCCAGAGACAGATTCCTATCTGCGACTTTTGCAAGAGGCCGGGACATCTGGCAAACATTTGCAGGAAGAGGCTAGGACAATGCCTGATCTGTGGGTCTTCCACCCATCAAGTGAGGGACTGTCCTTTGTCAAACAACAAGACTGGAGCAAATCAACAGAAAGGACCTCTGCCCACTCAGCAGCAACAATTTGGGTAGCATCAACAGAAGACGGGGCGAGCTTTTGCCCTCACTACAGAGGAACCAGAGCCGGAGCAGGAGCCTAATGCGGATGTCATATCAGGTTACATCTATGTACATTCTCATCCTGCATTAGCTTTATTCGACTCTGGTGCAACACACAGTTTCATAGCAACCAAGTTTATCTCTGCACACCACATAGTTACGGGCTTTAGCAAGAGAATATGTAGAGTTATGACTGGAGGAGGACCCCTACCCATAACAGAGACCTGTAATTGCCCCATTACAATTTCTGAACATAAGTTTGTAGCACCTTTGTTGGTGATGCCCTTGCCCAACTATGACATAGTCCTTGGAATGGACTGGTTGAGCAAGCAGCATGCGCTGATAGATTGTCACAGAGGATGTGTAATCTTCAGCCCACCTGGAGGGCCAGAGTTTGAAGTCTCTAGAGCTCCGGAGGTTATGGAGAGTATTGTCTACTCTATTACTGAAGAATCTGGATCACCCCATCCTATCATAGCGGAATTCATGGATGTTTTCCCTGATAGTCTTCCTGGGCTACCCCCAGATCGGGACATAGAATTTATTATTGATTTAGTCCCTGGCTCTCCCCCAATCTCTAAGGGATGTTATAGAGTCAACCCGAAGGAGGCCAAAGAGATGAAGGAGCAGATCAACGAACTGAAGGCTCTTGGATTTATTCGAGACGGAGCTTCACCCTGGGGAGCACCTGTTTTGTTTGTACCCAAGAAGGATGGAACGGTGCGGATGTGCATCGACTACCGGGCGCTGAACAATGTCACAATCAAGAACAAGTACCCTCTGCCCCGGATCGATGACTTATTTGACCAGTTGAGTGGAGCCAAGGTGTTTTCCAAGATTGATCTCCGGTCTGGCTATCATCAGATCAAGGTCAGGAAGGAAGACATTCCCAAGACGGCATTCAACACCAAGTATGGGCAGTTTGAATTCTTGGTCATGCCGTTTGGTCTGACGAATGCTCCTGCTGTGTTCATGAACCTTATGAACAAGGTTTTCCATGAATACTTAGACCAGTTTGTCGTCGTCTTCATTGATGACATACTGATCTATTCAAAGACGAAGGAGGAACACGAAGAGCACCTCAGGAAAGTTCTGGAAACTTTGAGGAAGGAGAAGTTGTACGTGTAAGCTATCCAAGTGTGAATTCTTTCTAGACAATATGGATTTTCTTGGCCATGTTGTCACAGGAGAAGGAATTTCCGTGGATCCTAAGAAGATAGCTGCTGTGGAGAAGTGGCCTACCCCAAGCTCAGTTGCTGACATCAGAAGTTTCTTGGGCTTGGCGGGCTACTATCGGAAGTTCGTGAAGGATTTTGCTAGAATTGCTGAACCAATGACGAAGCTGACTCGGAAGAATGAGGAATTCATTTGGACAGAGGACTGCCAAGCAGCGTTCGAGGAGTTGAAGAAGAGGCTCACCACTGCACCAATCCTTGCGCTACCCGCAGGATCCGGTGGTTTCACAATTTATAGTGACGCCTCGGGCAAAGGACTGGGTTGCGTTCTTCAACAACATGGGAAAGTGATTGCTTATGCATCTAGGCAATTACGGACTCATGAGAAGAACTATCCCACTCATGATCTGGAGCTTGCTGCAGTCATCTTTGCGTTGAAGCTTTGGAAGCATTATCTCTATGGAGAGAGGGTGGAAATATACACGGACCACAAAAGTCTGAAGTATATTTTCACTCAGAAAGAGTTAAACATGAGGCAAAGGCGATGGCTGGAGTTAATGAAGGACTTCGACATCGATTTGCAATACCACCCGGGTAAGGCTAATGTGGTCGCTGATGCACTTAGTCGTTACCCAGTGGCGATGTTCTTAACCAAGGAAAGGCACTTGCTGGAGGACATCGAGAAGCTTGAACTGGAGATTGTACTGCCTGGACGGAAGGAGCTGGATGCAGATTCTGTGTTGATGAAGTTGCAAGTGAGCTCGTACCTGATGGACAAGATCAAGGAGACGCAGTATCAAGACGAGGCACTTTGCAAGTTGAGGGATCAAGTGTTGGCAGGAACACTTGAGGGTTTCTCAATCGCCAGCGATGGAGCTCTGAGGAATGGTACGAGGCTTTGTGTACCGTCTGGCGAACTGAGGAACGAGTTGATGAAGGAAGCGCATCAGTCTCAATATTCCATATATCCTGGAGCTAATAAGATGTATCGGGATATGCGCGCTATTGTTTGGTGGAGTGGAATGAAGAAGGATGTCACCAGGTATGTCGCTAGATGCTTGATTTGTCAACAAGTGAAGGCTAGTAGACAAAGACCTGCAGGACTTCTACAACCACTGGACATTCCGGAGTGGAAATGGGAGCATATCACGATGGATTTCGTGTCAGGACTGCCTCGTTCCCAAGGAGGGAAGGATGCCATCTGGGTAATAGTGGACTGACTAACCAAGTTAGCTCACTTTATCCCCTTCAAAGTTGGTTTATCCACTGAGAAGTTGGCAGTATTGTACATGCGGCACATTTATCGGATTCATGGCGTACCGGTAAGCATTGTTTCTGACCGAGACACTCGTTTTACCTCACATTTTTGGAAGAGCTTGTATGACAGTTTAGGGACCCAGTTGAAGTTCAGCACAGCTTATCATCCTCAGACTGATAGGCAATCTGAGAGGACTATTCAGACACTTGAAGATATGCTGCGAGCTTGTGTCTTGGAGTTTGGAGGATCATGGGAAGACCATTTGCACTTGGTAGAGTTTTCTTATAATAACAGCTACCAAGCCAGTATTGGTATGACCCCATTTGAAGCTCTTTATGGACGTCGTTGCCGTACACCATTGGCATGGGACGACGTAGGAGAAAGAGTACTGTTGGGTCCAGAGATGGTGACCGACGCAGCAGAGAAGGTGAAGTTTATCAGAGACAAGCTCAGGATTGCTCAAGACAGACAGAAGCACTGGGCAGACTGCAGTCGACGACCACTGGCATTTGAAAAAGGAGATAAGGTCTTCGTGAAGATTTCTCCTACCAGAGGTACAATCAGATTTGGTAGAGCTGGGAAGCTGAGTCCCAGGTACATTGGCCCGTTCGAAGTTCTGAGCCGGATTGGAGAAGTGGCGTATAGGTTAGCTCTACCAGCTAATCTAGAAGGCGTGCATAACGTCTTCCACGTTTCACAGCTCAGAGAGTATGTACCTGATGAGAACCACGTCTTGGACCATTCAGAGTTGGAGATCGGACCGAGTCTCACTGTACCAGAGAAGCCTGTAGCGATTTTGGATAGAGGCGAGAAGAGGACCAGAACTTCAGTGACTCCCATAGTCAGAGTTATGTGGAGGCACGATTCCCCAGGTGAGTCTACCTGGGAGCGAGAAGATGAGATGCGGGAGCAGTACCCGTATTTATTTAAGATTTGAGGTAATTCCTAACCCTATCTCTTTAAATTTTGAGGACAAAATTTTCTAAGGAGGGAAGGTTGTGAAACCCGTAAAATTTAAATTAAATTTATACTGCATATTATTTTTTTTTGTGTTGCTAAAATCTTGTGCTAGAATAATATTATATTTATTAATTTATGAGAATTATTTTTAAAAAATAATTAAACAAGGATTTTTTGTATTTTTGACCAGACCCGAACCCAAATAGAATCTAAAACAATTTTTGAGTTTTAAAATATTAGCTATATATTTTCTAAAAAGAAATTATTCATTTTGGCCGAAGCCGTAAAACTAATTTACTAAAGTTTTAAAATCCAAAGCCTTAGGCCCAAAGCCATTTCATTAAATTTTAAATCCATTGGCCATAACTAGCTTTGAAGCCCATAGTTAATTTCTTTCAGCCATTTCAGTTAGGCCTAAAGCCCGATTAGTTTGGAGCCCAAAACCAAATATTTACTAATTAAGTTAGTGGCCATTTAGCCTTAGACCTTAAGGCCCATTAAACCAAACCCATTGAATGGATTATAAACCCATTAGTTTTTGTTAGAGTTCATTCTGTTGAATGAATGGAATGTTTCATTCATTCCATTGTGAGCTTTAAATGGCAAGATTAGTGTTTGCTGTTGTGGGACTTTTCCTTTCCCAACCGAAAATTCTCAGTCTCCTTTCCGATCGAAACCGACGAACCCGTCGGCTCTCCGACTTCCTTGGCCGGCGGCGTAAATGGCCGGGGGGACTTTTCTCCTTCCTCAAGTGGTAACTCCCCATCCCTATTTACCTATAAAAACCCTCTTCCTCCTTCATTTTTTTTACCACACCAAACTTTTTCCATTTTTTTTTCTTCTCCCCTCTAACCTAGCTTCCCCACGAAATTTCCGGCGCCATCCCGAGGCCGCCGCTGTCCCGATCCGACCGCCTGTCGCCACCCCGATCGTTCGCCACCGCCCCAGGCACCCCGATCCAGGCCCTTCCCGGCCGCCCCTTTCCGCTGCCGCTGTTCCGCGGTGGGCGCCTGACCCGCTGACCGCCGACGTTTGCCCCGGTGGCCGCCCCTGTCCGACTCGAGCTCTTTCGGTTTGCTGTTGGACGACTTCTTTTGTTCCGTTACCGCAACGGTTCCCATTCCGAGCTCCAATTTGGTTTCTGTTGTTGGTACACTCTGACCCAATATTTTCTTTACAGTCTATGATGATATTCTGGTCCAACCGAATTCTTCGAGAATTCAGATTTTTCGGTAACGTTACGTTTACGTTATCGATTCGGTTTTCCCGAAGTTTCTTCGGAAATGTATAGCTGCTGGTTGGTTCTGTGAATAATTGGATTATTTAGGACAGAACAATGTTCTGTGAATTCTCGGGATTTCCGAAAATTCTTCGGAGACGGTTCTGTGTTTTCAATTCTCGGGTTTTCTGAGAAATTTTCGGGAATAAATTCTGAGATTTAGAAAGTTTATGTTTATTTGGTTTTTGTTGGGTTTTCAGATTTAGGAGTTATTTTGCAGGTAAACGGAGCATTTCCCAGTTTTTGGGTTAACCGAAAACAGAGGAAATGCTGCCGAAATTTTCCAAAAAAAATTTAATAAAATGATTTAAAAATGATTTTTGATATAAAAATATTATTTTATAATATTTTTGGGCGACGACCTAACGGTCACTGGGCCCCAGCGAAATGCAAACGCACCGGTTCGACCGGACGTTGAGGCAGAGTAGCTAAACGTGAAGACTGGACCAGAGTCTGAGACTCACAATGTTATAATTTAAAAATTAGAAATTGTAGTTTTATAGTTATTTATTTTTTAGGCTAACCATTGTTCGTCTTATTTAAATTCATGTAAATCGGGTTGTAAGGGCATAAGCCCAATTACTTATTCGTGCTGGAAGAATGTAATAATTAGATTTTATTTTATTATTTTCTGGATGTATTAGTATAATGCAAATGTTAGAATAATTATAGATATATATATATATATTAGTTGATTAATTAGTGATTTTCTCACTTATTAAATAAATATTAATTTTATGTATAAACTACAAGTTTTAACAACTTAAATGGTAATTACAAGTTTTCCTGAAAAGCAAAATAAATTTGAGTTTCTAAAGTATAACTCATTAGTAAATGTTGTGTTAGTTAGTTAACAATTAAAACTGACTAGGAAAGACAAATAGAGATTGCAACTAGACAACTTGTAAATGTTTCTGAAACAAGTTCCCGGAAATGTAGGATTTCAAGGAAGAGCGTGACTTACCAAATACCGAAGTACCAACTCTTCAAACCCGGAAATTAAGGCAAGTACATTTTGTGTAGATTTACAATTTTCTTAGCAATCTTTTCATTGCATGTTTTAACCACTGTTCAAACACGAAACTCCTTCGGGAGTACTGATTATACTGTTGGGGACTGGGGGAGTAGAGTAGTGGATATGACCAAATCCAAACTTAGGATAATGAATGTATTAGCTTTCCCCTCTTCACACGGGGACAAGCCATACCGTATCGCTAGGATACTATTGTAACCCAAACCGGTCATATTCATTACCTATTCACATCACTATATTGTATTATTTCAAAACTGTTCATCTTTAAATTGTTTAAAAGTGCATGTCATAAATTGTTATTTTAATTGTTAAAGTTTGCATAAATTGTACTTTGCTCCTTTCCTGACTGGATCCCCGTAGGTACTCCTGACGACACAGAGCTGATGATCAGTAGCTACTACGATCCCGACTTGTACCCGGCGGTACTTCTACCTGAGGAGGATGTTGTGGCGTCAACTTAGATGCTACTTAGAAATTAAGAATTTTAGTTGCTCTTTTAATTCCAGTTTATGAGCCTTGTATTCAGAACAAGTTTTTAATTATCGCTAAATAAAAGTTGTGGCAATTATCAGTTTCAATCTTGTTGTTGATTTACCTGCAAATAGGATTACAGCTTACTGCCGCCGTCTCATCAACGGTGCAGGCTGGGCATGATCCGATTCGACCCAAGTATTTGGGGACCGGGTCGTGACAGTGGTAATTACCATGCTGTTCCTCCTCCAAACACTCCTAACCAGCCCATCAATTCTCAAACATCAGGGGATGCTAATGAGGCTGTGAAACTCTTACGCACTCAGTTTGAGGCCTTCAAGCAGAAGGATGGCTTACAAAGATTGGGCATCAAGTAACCATATCCTACAGAGTGGAAGGAAGTTCCATTTTCTCCTAAGTATAAACTTCCAACCATTATACTGTTTGATGATAGCACTTCTCCAAGTCAGTACATCAATTATTTCAAAGTGATGACTGATCAATTATAGCCAAATGATGCTCTCCTTACCAGAGTGTTCGTCGGTTGTTTAGCCGGTGCAGCATATGACTGGTATCGTAGCTTACCTGATGTTTGTATCACTTCTTTTGCCGGTTTCAAACAAATGTTCTTGGAACGATTTTATGAGGGAGTCAACGACATGACAATGTCTGCCCTCATTAAAATTAAACAGAGGCACAATGAATCCACAGAGAGTTTTATTGAAAGATTTTGCCGAGAGGCACTCAAAATGCATTTAGGTACTCCATCTGCTGTAACAATAGACACTTACAAATCAAACTTGTTGCCTATTATCAGTATGTGGACGGGATCTACATAATTCGAGGATTGGCTTTCTTTCATTGTTAATGCAAAGGCGACAGAAGTGAGTTCTGAAAAGTTCAAGCAGTTAGGAGTCCAGATGACTCACCCTAACTAAGATGAATATTCTACACCTGCGGATAGTAATCGCCAGAATAATTGTAAGAATAAAGAAACATTGGCCATCAATCTTAAAGGCAAAGAGTCTTTGGCTGTCAATGATACTCAGACGGCATCCACCCCATCAGCACCATTGTAAAAGTCAACTCGTCCAAAAGAAGAGTATTCTTTCGACGAAGATGATACGTTGAGCATCTTCGATTGCTTGATCAAAAGCAATAAGCTTCAGCTTCCAGAGGCAAAGCGACCAGAAGAAGTTGGTAAAACCGATCACCCTAAATGCTGTGTTTATCACAGATTCATAGGGCATCCAACCAGAGCATGTTATGTGCTCAAAGGCAAAATCCAAGAGTTGGTCAACTCTAGAGCAATTACTCTACAACAGGACGAGAAAATGGTGATTACTAATATGGTTCCTCTCCAATTTGGCAATTTTCCACCACAACTCGTACAAGATGGGACTGTCCCCATTCCAAAGACTACTCTAGAAATTATGAATATCCCGCCTCCTCAAAACGAAGGTCTTGTTCCAATGACAACCGACAAAGGAGAGATTATGTGGATTCATCCAAATCTGGTTTCAGAATTTGAAATACCTTCCTCTTCTAAACAAAAGAAGCATTCCAAGTCTAAATCAAAGAACTGTAATATGGTATCCTTTAAACCATTAACAGAAGAAGAAATCCTAATGGGCATTAGATCTGGGAAACCTTATCTTCGGGAGTATTCCGAAAATTAAGAAAACCCTACTCTATCCCCGGATGCTCTTCCTCCATCATCTTCACCTGCTGAAGATACACCGTCTACATCTGAGCTAGTGGCCGAACCATCTCCTCCTAAACCAACATCAGCAGACAAGGGAAAGCAACATGTTCGCATTGATAAAGCATTGAAAAAGTCATCATCTTTTGGACTTAAAAAGCCTTACAATTTTGACATATTGGCTCAATTGGCTAATACTCCAGTAAGATTGTCAAATTTTAAACTTCTACGTCTCTCAAAAGAAACTCGTGAGACGTTAAGTGAAGCTTTGATGTAGGCTGACACCTGTTTAACTTTTCTCAAGAAGCCTAAAAAGGAGCCAGTCAGCTGTGCACATTGTCATAGTGTATTTGAGTTAATGCCCAATATCACTTTTACACAAGATGACATGTTGTTAGAAGACGATCGTCATGATCGCCCTCTCTATTTCACGGGATATGTGGATACCATGAAAGTCGACCGTATTCTGATTGATCCCGGATCTGCACTTAGCATCATGCCAAAGTCCTTATTGGACGCTTTGAAAATCCCAGTACATAATCTTTCTACAACTATTACTACCATCCTGGAATTCAATCAAGGAAGAAGTGAACCTTTGGGGAAGATACGCCTAAAACTTCAAATTGGCAATCTTCGTATAAAGGTAACTTTCTATGTTATTGACAATCATGGCTTGTACAATGCTTTATTGGGAAGGCCATTCCTCCATGAACACAATATTGTACCCTCTAAACTCCACCAATGCTTCAAATATGTGGATAGTAATGGAGAAGTCCAAAAAGAAATTGCAGATCTGAATCCTTTCAAAGGGGTTGAAGCATATTGCAACGATTCTCGTATGTACAAAGAGAAATTCATGAAGGTGGTACTAGCAATGGACACAGATGAAGAACGGAAGAGTATATCTAATGATACTCTGGTGATTCCAGTCAAGGAACGTACCTCCTATCCTCAGTCTTCCCAACCACTGACTATTTATCTACCTTCCCATGAGAAGCGACCTAAAGGTGATAGTCAGGAACAAAGGGAGCTCACCTCTTCTGAGCCGCTTGTAATCGATCTTCATCGCAAGAAGCTCCCTTTTCCTTCTTGTTCTTCTTCTCCCCCTCTTGTCATCAATCTGACTAAGCCTACTAAGGCTAAAGTCCCTGTTGTAAATAATGGTATAAAGATCAATAAAGCATCTCCTTTGCAGTATACAGATGTCTTTTACTATACTCAGTGTTATTTGGATATACTAGATAACTTTAAGCCACTTACAATAGAAGTCGTATCATCTCGACGAAATGTGGTATCACTGGATTCAATATAAGAGGCGTACTTCTTAGTACCGTCTCGAAAGAAAGATGAAAAGCCTATATTCTTCAACAAGAGAGAAGAACAAAAAATCATGCTCTTACAGGAAGGCTACAATTACGACGCTATAGTCCACAATCTAAAGCTATCATCCGTAAAATGGGCTATGATTTCAGAACAGGTCTCAACAATGGTAAAGGAAGGCGAACCCCTCTTCGTATTGCTGTTCCAAAAGGAAAATCACAACAATACCACAGTAAAACGAAACGAGGACTAGGTTATATGTCACCACTGAAGAACAGATGACAACTCTAGGGGAGGTGAATAGAGTTTATAACAATAATAGCCAATTAAAAACTAAACTCTTTCACAAACTGAAAGTAATCAGAGTAAATGCGGAAATAAATAAGGAGCAAGAAAGCATACGCAAACACAGCCGATTTTTAACCTGGTTTTTCTCGTGGAGGACTAGTCCAGGCCTGAGAACTCTAGCTCAGGATTAAATCCCCTATTTGTGAAATAGTAGTTACACCCCGTGCCTTTTCTTCAGAAGAGCACGTCAACTTCTTACAAAGATCGCAGTGGCGATGCTTGGAATTTTCCAAGCGACTTCTTGAACCCTTGCACAAACTCCTAACTGAAAAGTACTGAGCACTTGAGGCTTAGGGAGCTTGTGGCTAGTAGATGAAGAAGGGTATGGCTTGTATAGAGCTTTAGAGAGAAGAGATGAGAAGATTGGATGATTGAAAATGAGAGAATTCATGGCCTATTTATAGGATATCAGGTAGGCAGAATTCGGCCAGAATTCTGGTTAGAATTTTCAAAATTTGGCCGTTGGACAACTTGCAACCAGCCAACCCTAAAAATTAGGGTGCTGATTTTTAGGAGGCAGAGTTTGGCCCGAACTCTGTGTGGAGGCAGAGTTCGGCCCGAACTCTGTCTCCAGAGCACAAAATGGGTCAATGGGTAAATTGGCTTAGTTTGATTTGTGTGGAGCTTTTGATTTTTAGGTATGGGTATAGGTTAAGTCTCAGAAGCTCAGCACAGCTCAGTTTACGTAAGTCTAGACTCAATAAAATTACAAAATACAGACTCAAATATATGTTGCATTGCAGGAGCGAGCTGTCGTCTGGCTTGTACTGAATGTTGTCTTCATGTGTCGTATTGAATTATCACAAGTATCATATAGTCAATTTTATCAATATTTGGTTGACTGTAATTTTGTGTCAACAATCTCCCCCATATTGATAATTGACAAACTGATAGTTGTATATTCAATATTCATACCTAGACACATTTAAGAGCAATGGCATAGCTCCCCCGTAATCAGTGCCGAGCTAGCAATAGCTCTCCCGTAAACATTGCTTTGAATCCTGTTGGCCTGATAAAAAATATTCTCCCCAAGCACAGATACAGATACAAAAGAATATAGAATATACCAAAATTTCTCCCCCTTTTGGCATTTAGCAAATAATCATAAACAATAAAAACTGGCAAGCACACCAAAAGATAATAGATGAAACTGCATAGAAACTGATAAAACTACCGAATGTCTGAAGAGTCACACATAATAATAAGTCTAACACAACCAAAGTGCATAAAAGCAACTAATCCAAAATGCATAAAACATAAACTATGATCCCAGTAGCAGCAGCAAGTAGAAATCTATATCCATCATCGAGCTCGTGAAGGCCCAGCGCCGTCGGATGGATCAGTGAATGAACGACGAGGGTCCACGAAGGCCGCATCCGGATCCAAGTAGCGGATAACCCAAGGGTCATCGATACGATATCCATCGCGAGCAGGGTCCCGCTCCATAGGAATAGGCATAGAAGGATGTCGGGACATGGAGTACCGAATATCATGCAGTGAGTTGCTAATGGCACTCATCTACAAGGTAGTCCGGTAGTCAAGCTGAGTCCAGCGATCATCCTCTAAGGTGAATCGATCGCGGAGCATAGTCTGGAGTGACTCTAGAGTGGCAGGAGGAGGAGGAGGATCCTGTCCAAGAGGAGGGGCATCGGGCTCATCGTCTGAGTGCTCGGACACAACAGGTGAGCCAACTGCTGCCTGTACCCGCCGTGCCTTAGAGAGGAAGGCAGGGGCAGGAAGGAACTGGCACTCATCAAGGGGTACGTGAAAAGCACGGAAGAGCATAGGAAGATAAAGAGCATAAACCAAGGATCTTGGTTTCTTCCTAGCGTTAATCATCCAGTCCATCATGGTACATGGAAGATTAAAAGGTATATGAAAGTGGAGATGATATAAAGCCGAGATTTCAAAGTAGGTAACCTCATTGGTGGATACCGCTTTGGGTAGAATAGTGTTAAAAATAATCCGATGAAGTTCATAAAAATAGGAATTGAGAAACTTGGCCAAAAGCTTGCGAGGACGTGTGTTAGGGGTACACAAGTCGTCCTTAAAGCTTTCGAGGGAAGACCCATCGGGAAATTGAAACGATCGAGCTTCAACAAGTTTTTCCCATGAGTTTGGCTCCTGGAGTTCAAGGTGTTCGGCCAAGTCAAAATCATCGAAAGATATATCAATGCCCGCAACCCGTGAAAAAATATGTGTATCATCATGAGTTAGGTTGCAATAGAACATTTGAATAGCATTGTGATATACAACCGAGTTGGTGGTGACAAGTTCATCAAGACAAAGATCATGGAAAAGTGAATCATATTGAGAAAATAAAGTAAAATTAATAGGATGATCCGCAAACACCGGACGTGTCCGAAAATCACTAAACCAAGCATTTGAGGCATCAAGTGATATAAATATCCGGTCGTCATACGTGTTGGGGTCGAGTGGACGAGGTGGGTTGAATAACGGATGAATAGGTGGTTGATTTGGTTGTTCAACGGGCGGTTCAACACGAGGAGGAGCATTCGAAGAGGACGCCCCCTCGGTTCGAAGTCTCTTCCCCCTATTGAACAATCGTGGAGCCATAAAATAATAAAGACAATTGAGATGGAGCAAAGTGTTAAAATATACCTCAAGATGAAATATGAAGGAGAATGGTGAGAGAAGCCTTCTCCTTGAGTTTTGAGAAGAGATATGCTCTAGGAAGGAAGAACTAGGGTTAGGGTTTGGAGAAAATTAGTTTGGAGAAGTATAGAAGGTGGCAATGGAGGAGAGAGAAGAGGGGAAACCGAATATACGTGTAAGGGTTCGAATGGTCGGAATGGATGTGGGCCATTGGATCAAGTTTTGATCAGCGGCTGAGGCTGCTCCCGGTTCTAGAATAGCTAAGCCGACTTCAGCCCGAACTCTGGATAGGGCAGAGTTCGGCCCGAATTCCGAATTCTGTAACCAGAACAGAAATCAGGCTATAAAAAAAATTGATTGAGTGAGAGAGGCCAGATAAGTAAGTACATATACAAGATTGAGAAAAATCCAAGTGGAAAATGACAGAAAGTTAACTTTGAAGCAAAGTGAAGTTGAAAAATCTGAATTTCAGCATGTGATAAATAAAAATAAACCATGTAATAAATACGGAATTATGCCATAATTCAATATTTTGAAGCTGCCATGGGTTAGCTGCAGGGGCCGGATCCCAGCTAGCGGTAGTCCTGAGGACTAGTGCACCGTGTCGCTTAGGCTTTTACGCCTTGTTGTCAGAAGGACCCTTTCGGCTTGTACCCATAGCAATTTCATCATAAAAGAATCAAGACATACTCGATATTTACGTAGGTTATTTTAATGAATAACAGCTTCATCCAAAATTCCAAGTTCACGACAAAAAAAATTGAAATGCTCTTCGGATAGTAGTTTTGTAAAGAAATCTGCTAGCTGATGATCAGTGTCAATAAATTCTAAGTTAATAGTGCCATTTTGTTGATGATCACGCAAAAAGTGGTGACGTATTTCAATATGTTTTGTGCGTGAGTGACATATAGGGTTCTTGGTGAGATTTATAGCACTAGTGTTGTCACAAAAGATTGGAATGTGCATAAAAGATAAGTTATAGTCTTCAAGAGTTTACTTCATCTACAGAATTTGTGCACAATAACGCCCAGCTGCGATGTATTCAGCTTCTGTTGTGGATAGTGTGACAGAATTCTGCTTCTTGCTAAACCAAGAGACTAGAGCTTTTCCTAATAAATGACACGTGCTACTTGTACTTTTATGGTCGACCTTGCATCCGGCGAAATCAGCATCAGAGTAACCAATAAGGTCAAATGATGTTGATTTGGGATACCATAGGCCCACTGTAACCGTACCCTTAAGATATCGAAAGATACGCTTAACAGCAGTCATGTGTGATTCTTTAGGATTAGCTTGATATCTAGCACACAGGCAAACGCTAAACATAATATCAGGACGACTAGCAGTTAAATAAAGTAGACTGTCTATCATACCTCGATACTTACGTTGATCTACGGGTTTGTCGCTTTCATCTGGTCCTAGTTTAGTTGTAGTAGCCATTGGAGTGCTGATTGGTTTGACGTTGTCAAGGTCAAATTTCTCCAGCATGTCCTTTGTATACTTTGACTGACAGATGAAAGTTCCATTTGACATTTGTTTGACTTGCAGTCCAAAAAAGTAATTGAGCTCCCCCATCATGCTCATCTCAAACTCGGTCTGCATACACTTGGCAAAATTTTGACAGAGGGTTTCATCAGTAGAACCAAAAATAATATCATCTACGTAAATTTGTACTAAGAGAATAGTGTCTTTGAAAGATTTTATAAAAAGTGTAGTGTCAACTTTCCCTTTTGAAAAACCTTTTTCAAGTAAGAAATTGCTTAGCCGTTCATACCAAGCTCTAGGAGCTTGTTTGAGGCCATATAGCGCTTTTTTCAGCTTGAAAACATGGTCGGGAAATTTATGATTTTCAAAACCAGGGGGTTGTTTTACAAAAACTTCCTCCTTAATAAATCCATTCAAGAAAGCACTTTTAACATCCATTTGAAATAATTTGAAATTTTGAAAATTAGCAAATGCACAAAGCATCCAAATAGATTCCAATCTCGCAACAGGAGCATACGTCTCATTGTAGTCGATACCTTCCTCTTGGTTGTATCATTGGGCTACTAGACGAGCTTTGTTGTGTGTAACTGAACCATCTTCATTTACTTTGTTTCTAAAAACCCATTTAGTACCAATAATCGAGTGATTTGCCGCTCTAGGAACGAGTTCCCATACTTGGCTTCTCTCGAATTGGTTGAGTTCCTCTTGCATGACAGAAATCCAAAATTCATCATTAAAAGCTTCTAAAATGTTTTTCGGCTCAATTTGTGAAATAAAGGCTGTACCAGCAATGGAGTCTCTTAATGATGATCTCGTAGTTACTCCGCGTGAAACCTCACCTATTACCAAATTTTCTGGATGTGACGGCTTGAAAGAGAATTTCTTTGGCAAGCCCTCCAGAGAATTGATTTCGATAGTGGTATTCATTGGAGTAGAAGTTGATGGCTCAACATCATCATCAAGAGTAGCTACTGCACTGTTATCTTCATCAAAAGTCACATTGGTAGACTCTTCCACAATTAATGAGCGTTTGTTAAATACTCTATATCCCTTGCTCTTGGCAGCATAGCCAAAGAATATACCATCGTCAGCTTTGGCATCAAATTTGCCTAAGTTGTCTTTGGTGTTAAGGATAAAACATCTACAACCAAGAACTCTAAAATAAGAAACATTTGGGGTTCTTCCAAACCAAAGCTCATAGGGTGTTTTCTTCGTAATAGGACGAATAAGCACCCTATTCAAAATATGGCACGCTGTGCTGACAGCTTCAGCCCAAAAGTATTTCGAAAGTGAAAACTTATTCAACATAACTCTAGCCATATCGCCAAGAGTCCTATTCTTCCGCTCCACAACACCATTTTGTTGAGGAGTTCTTGGACAAGAAAACTTATGATCAAAACCATTAGAATCACAAAACTTTTCAAAATCAGTATTTCGAATTTGCCTCCATGATCACTTCGGATTCGAGTGATCATGTAGCCTTTTTCGTTTTGAACTTTCTTAACAAAAATTTTGAAAACTAAAATAGCATCACTTTTATATGTAAGAAAGAAAACCCAAGTAAATCTAGAAAAGTCATCAACAATAACAAAGGCATAGAGTTTTCCACCAAGACTGGCTACTCTACTAGGGCCAAATAAATCCATATAAAGTAATTGCAAAGGTCTAGTAGTACTTACAGAGTTTATGGAATAAAATGAGGACTTGGTTGCCTTATTCAATTCACATTCGGCACATACCGTGTCCTTTTAAATGTGATGTCGGGCAAGCCTCTAACTAGCTTCTTAGTCGATAGCATGGATATAGTATCTATATTGGCATAACCAAGACGCTGGTGCCACAGTAATCTTTCATCCTTGTGAGCATATAGACATCTACCTACACTGTTAGTGTCTCTTGATAGATAGAAAATATAAATATTATCCTCTCTTATCCCTTCAAAAGCGATGTCTTCCGTTGACCTATCATAAATAAAGCATTTATCTTGTCCAAAGTTAATGTCATATCCATAGTCAGCAAGATGACTAATGCTGAGCAGGTTATGCTTTAACTCGGTCACTATGCAGACATCCTTTATTACGGGAGAAGGAGGATGTCTAATAATACCATTACCTATAATATACCCTTTTAGGTTGTTGCCGAAGGATACATATCCTTCTTTCTTCATCGATAGTGATGCGAAAAGATTTGCGTTTCCCGTCATATGCCGCGAGCATCCACTATCGAGAATCCACTTACTCTTAGTTGAGGAGGGAAGTGTTAGCCCAATGATTGTATCATGTTTTTGAATATGGTTAATATGTTAAGTTCAGCATTTCATTATCACTAATCTTCATACTATCGCTATAGCATTTCTACTTATACTTATACCTTTGGGGATATGTGCCTATTGGTTTACATATTAGTGATATGAGCTTATCTATCTTAAATTTAATCGGGTTACCAAAATCAAAACTATGTTTTTGATTGTGGTCATTCGATTAAGTTTAATCATTATGATATCACTAACATTTATGCTATCACCTTAGCACTTATACTTAAACTCAGCATTGTCCTAATGTGCATTAAACTTATCATACTTGCTACTATGTATATTGCTTTGTTCGTCTAACATGTACATACAGAAAAGCAATAAGCAAGATCAATATGGACATATGTAATGAAGAAATTATGGTGGACCAAAGATGACGGATCCTACAAGATTTCTCTGAACCACCCGACGACATCTTTGGAGCCACACACTCAGGGGTTCCGCTGCCCGGTCAGCGGACGGGGGTCGAGGGGGCAGCGCCCCTCGTCGGGGGTTCGGGGGCGAAGCCCCCGAAAGGTATTCAGTTTTCGTAAACTGGATATCTTTGGACTGTTGCCGCCAAGGGAAAAAGCCAGCACCTATCAAAGGAAGAAGCCAAGCCTTGCCATCATTATTTCAAGACTCTGAAGAAGCCTGTACATGCCTAAGTTTATCTGGAGTCTGTAATGAGTCTTAGGAATTATTGTAAACACAAAAAATGGATGGCAAAATCGAAAACTAGGGTAGAAATAAGCCCAGAATCATTTTTGGTGGAAAACGGCATACCGACGGTATACCGGTGTATACCGACGGTATACCAGTTTTTGTTCACAGAAAGTTTCTGTTTACAAAACCGGCATACCGACGGCATACCGGTCCATACCGACGGTATATCGCTTCCGAAACGTTGAAATTCCAACGGTCGAATTTCCAGCCATTAATGATCCCAACGGCTATATTTCTAGCCGTTACAATCCCAGACCGGTATACCGCCGGTATGCCGGATCATACCGGCGGTATGTCGGTTCGTGGACTGAAAAGTTGCCTTCAGCTCTTTTCAATGCTTTGGTTATAAATAGCCTTGAACCCCTTCATTCATGGTTGATGCTTTGAGCCCAAAAATTTCTAAACCACCAAAGCCTATCCACAAACAACTCTACAAAGCTTTCATTTGCCATCCACAAATTGTGTTAGAGTTATTGAGTTGAAAAGTGAGATCTTCATCTTATTGTATAAGGAGATCAAAACCTATTGTGAAAGGTTGAAGTTGGAGAGTCTTCGTATCCAAACTCTCGGTTGAAGTTGGAGAGTCTTCGTATCCAAACTCTCGGTTGAAGTTGGCGAGTTCTTCGGATCCAAACTTGTGTTGAAGTTGGCGAGTTCTTCGGATCCAAACTCGTGTGTAACTATTTACTCAAATAGTGGATTAAAGCCGGAGAGAGTTCCGGGACTGGAGTGCCTCTTGGGAGGATACCAGGATATATCGTGTGTCGGTATTGTTATTGCTTCTTCTCTTGTACTTATATTTTTAAATTGTCCATTAGCTTGTGCTAAGTGCTTGATTAGTTAGCTTGACCCTATTCACCCCCTCTAGGGTTCCTACAGGAAGGTCCACCTACATCAAGAGTAGATGTGACCTTTGGTACCCAAGTTCTTGAGGGTCCTAAAAAGTTAGTTTTCGGAAACCATGCATATATATTTCTATCTACTAATCTTCTAACTCTACATTGTGGTGAAATGTGTCCATGTAATCCACAATAAGTACAGATAGCATTCATATTTATGCTAGGAGCATATTGATGATGTCTATATGTAGAATGATGTGGAGTAGCATGGTAATGATATCTATATGTAGAGTGGTGTGGAGTAACATGGTGATAATGTCTATATGTAGCATGGTAAGAGTGGTGTGGAGCATGATGACTATATGTGGCTGCAGGATGATGTTTATATCTATTAGCAGTATGATGGTGATTTTGTTTAGGTGCAACATAGTGAAGATTGTATCTATGTGTAGCATGATGATTATGTGTCATATGAGAACTATTTCTACGTGCATGTGGTTTGTATGCTTTATGAAAGTGAGTGTACATATAAGCATGATTACGTACTGCAGGTGGATGGCGTGGTTGACTAGTATGAGTAGTGTCATACTTTGTGTGTGTCTCATGTGATTGGGTTTGAGATTGAGCAACCTGTTTTCCCAATCTAGTCTCTAATTTCTTAGAGACAGCCTGCAGTTCATCAATCTTAGCATTCAAACCATATATCTTAGTAATAGAAATCTTGTGTCTACTCTTTTCTTCAGCAAGCTCCGTGTTGAGTGTGGTGATTTCTTGTGTTTGTTATTCAATACGTGCTTCGGCATCATGAAGGCTTAATTTAAGCTTAGACACCTCATTTGTGACTTTCGTGGGTGAAGTGTCTCTAATGTTATCAAGCAATAAAAGGAGTCTTTGAATTTCGACTTCATGACTTTTGATCTTTTCCTTGGCGTGTTTATATTTATCAATGACTTTCTTGTGGTCATCAAGTAAATCGGTGAAAGCATCGCCAAGTTCATCAAAAGTGAAATCATCAAGAGTTTCGTTTGATACCTTGTCGGACGTTGCCATTAGGCACACATTTGCAGTGTCTTGAGGAGAGTCCTTTTCTTCCTCGGAGTCACTAGCTTCGCTTTCATGCCAAATACTTGTGTTGGCATATTTCTTTGAGGAAGCCTTCTTGTATGGTTTCTCATAACGGTTGCTCTTCTTTAAGAATGGACAGTCTTTTCGGACGTGTCCAGTCTTCTTGCAACCGTAGCATGTTGGCTCTTCTTCGTCATCTTCTTGTGGTTCCTTCTTTCTTCGATTGAAGTGAAGAAATTTCTTGAAGTTGCGGACAAGGAGAGCTTGCTCATCACCTTCCGAGTTGTCGTCATCTGTCTCTTCGGGGTCAGCCCTTCGTTGGTGAGCTTTGAGGGCGATCTCCTTAGCCTTAGGAGCAGGCTCTTCAAAGTCTTTGAGGTCAAGCTCATGAGTCATCAGCTTTCCCATCAAAGTCTCCATGGACATAATTGTGAGATCATTTTCTTCTATGATGGCTGTCACCTTAGGGTTCCAAATCTTTGGTAGCCTCCTAAGTATCTTACGGATCTTCTCGTGATTTGTATATTATTTGCCGAGAGAAGACAAGGGGCTGATGATGTCGAGGAATCTTGTAATCATTTGTGTGATCGTCTCATTTGGCTTCATCTTGAAAGCCTCATATTCTTGAGTGAGACGACTTATTTTTGACTCCTTGACTTGGGTGGTTCCTTCATGCGTCACTTCTAGAAGTCTCCATACTTTATGAGCGGTGGTGCATGTTGAGACCCTGTTGAACTCATTCCTGTCTATAGCACAGAATAAAGCATTAATAGCTCTCGCGTCTAGACTTGCATGTTTCTTCTCCTCGTCAGAATATTTGTCATGTGGTTTCTCAACGAGATCACCATTGACAACTATCCTGGCGGGCTTTTTGTAACCATCGGTGACGATGGTCCACAGGTCGAAGTCTAACGACTTGAGATAAAAGCTCATCCTTGTTTTCCAATAGGTGTAGTTCGTTCCATCAAATAGGGGAGGCCTATGAGTGGACTGCCCTTCACCGTGATTGGAAATCATAGATTGTATGGTTGCCATGGATCAGCTCTAAGATGTTAGTCCTTGTAGAGAGAACAGAGCTCTGATACCAATTGAAGAACAGATGGCAACTCTAGAGGGGGGTAAATAGAGTTTATAACAATAGTAGCCAATTAAAAATTAAACTCTTTCACAAACTAAAAGTAATCAGAGTAAATGCGGAAATAAATAAGGAGCAAGAAAGCATACGCAAATACAGCCAATTTTTAACCTGGTTTCCCTCGTGGAGGACTAGTCCAGGCCTGAGAACTCTAGCTCAGGATTAAATCCACTATTTGTGAAATAGTAGTTACACCCCGTGCCTTTTCTTCCGAAGAGCACGTCAACTTCTTACAAAGATCGCAGTGGCGATGCTTGGAATTTTCCAAGCGACTTCTTGAACTCTTGCACAAACTCCTAACTGAAAAGTACTGAGCACTTGAGGCTTAGGGAGCTTGTGGCTAGTATATGAAGAAGGGTATGGCTTGTATAGAGCTTTAGAGAGAAGAGATAAGAAGATTGGATGATTGAAAATGAGAGAATTCATGGCCTATTTATAGGATATCAGGTAGACAGAATTCGGCCAGAATTCTGGTTAGAATTTTCAAAAATTTGGCCGTTGGACAACTTGCAACCAGCCAACCCTAAAAATTAGGGTGCTGATTTTTAGGAGACAGAGTTCGGCCCGAACTCTGTGTGGAGGCAGAGTTCGGCCCGAACTCTGTCTCCAGAGCACAGAATGGGTTAATGGGTAAATTGGCTTATTTTGATTTGTGTGGAGCTTTTGATTTTGAGGTATGGGTATAGGTTAAGTCTCAGAAGCTCAGCACAGCTCAGTTTACATAAGTCTAGACTCAATAAAATTGCAAAATACAGACTCAAATATATGTTGCATTGCAGGAGCGAGCTGTCGTCTGGCTTGTACTGAATGTTGTCTTCATGTGTCGTATTGAATTATCACAAGTATCATATAGTCAATTTTATCAATATTTGGTTGACTGTGATTTTGTGTCAACAACCACTTCCAACTCCAGAATATTCTGAATCTGATGAAGAAGAACGTTCAAATTTTTCTGATTCTATCTCATGGGACACTGATACCAACATCGGTCATATCCATAAGGTGATAGTATCTTCTAATATGGTGTCCGCCGAATTCTCAGAAGACGACGAAAGTGACATTGAAGAAGCTCCTGAAATGGATCTTTGGGTACAAAGGATGGACAATCAGTGGAAACTTCATTTTGAACAACGAGAACCACCTACTGAAGATCAACTGGTCCAAGTTGATATTGGAGAGAAAGGTGTATCACGACCAATCTTCATCAGCAAAAATCTCTCAGAAGATGATAAACAAGAGTTACTTCACCTTATTCGTGAATACATTGATGTCTTCGCCTGGAGTTACGAAGATATGCCGGGATTAGATCCTCAAATTGCAACTCACAAGCTTAACATCTTGCCGAATGTCAAACCGGTCAAACAACAACAATGGCGATTCAAGCCTGAAATGATGGATGCAATTGATGATGAAGTTAAAAAGCTTATAGCTTGTGGCTTTATTAGAGAAGAACAACATCCTGATTGGGTGGCCAATGTCGTCCATGTTCTGAAGAAGACCGAAAAGGTTCGAGTTTGCATAGATTTTCGATATCTCAATGATGCTTGCCCCAAAGACGAATTCCCTCTCCCAATTACTGATGTTATGATTGACAATACATGAGAATTCGAACGAATTTCTTTCATGGATGGGTTTTCTGGATATAATCAAATTCGGATGAATCCTGAAGATGAGAAACATACTTCGTTTTGTACTCCTCGGGATGTGTACTGTTATACGGTCATGCCATTTGGCCTTAAGAACGCAGGTGCAACTTACCAGCGGGCTATGAGTACTATATTTCGAGATCATTTGCGAAAGACTGTCGAATGCTATGTTGACGATATTGCTGTCAAAAGTCATCTCAAAGAAGATCACATTCAAGATTTAAGAACTATCTTTAATCTAATGCGCCAGCATCAACTCAAGATGAACTCCACCAAGTCTTTCTTGGGTGTCTCTAGTGGTAAGTTTCTCGGCTTCGTCATTACCTCTAAGGGTATACACGTTGATCCCGAGAAGATCAAAGCCATTCAAGAGATGCGTCCTCCATGCAACCTAAAAGAGCTACGAGGATTCCAAGGTCGACTTGCGTACATCAGGCGGTTCATTTCAAATTTATCTTGACGTTGTAGACCCTTTACTCACTTAATGAAGAAAGGTGTGTCTTTCGTTTGGACGAAAGAATGTCAACGAGCATTTGATGATATAAAGCGATATTTAGTGATCCCACCGGTTCTTGTACCACCGATCTCAGGGATACCCTTCTTAATGTATGTCCGAGCAATAGATCATTCATTAGGAGCTTTGTTGGCTCAGAAGAACAAGGAAGGTCATGAACAAGCCATCTACTATCTCAGCCGAACAATGATTGGAGCTGAACATCGTTATAGTCCAGTGGAAAAGAAATGTTTAGCCTTAATGTTTGCTGTTCAAAAGACAAGACATTACATCATAGGTCAAACTATCCATGTCATATCCCGAGTCAATCCTCTTCGAGTCTTGATGAAGAAGCCAAGCACACTCAATTCTAGGCTTGCCACATGGGCCATATTACTAGCACAATATGATATGATTTATGTTCCTCAAAAATCTGTGAAAGGCCAAGCACTTGCTGACTTCTTAGCAGCTCATCCCGTCCCTGAAACATCTAAACTCTATGATGAGATTCCGGACGAGACATTGGAATCAAATTTGATCTTAGAAGAATTTCCTACTTATAGGTTGTTCTTTGATGGAGCTTCTAGAATTGGACCTGGAGGTACTCTCGTTGCTGGAGTAGGAATTGTTCTTGTTTCACCAGATGGATTAACTATTCAAAGAGCCTATTCTTTAGACGAATCATGCTCCAACAATATGGCAGAATACAATGCTTTGCTTATTGGACTTCAATTAGCCAAACAATTAAATATTGAATATCTCGAAGTATATGGTGACTCTAAGTTGATTGTTAATCAGGTTAGAGGCATATATGAAGTCTGACATCAAGATCTGGTACCATACCATGAAGCAGCAACCAGAATAGCTTCTTCATTCAAAGGATTCTTCATCGAACATGTACGTCGTGCATACAATACAGAAGCTGATGCTTTAGCTAACTTAGCTATAGTATTGGCAGTTCTAGTCAAAAGACAACAAATGGTGGTTATCTCTAATAGAGAATTATTTTGTGTTGAAAACAATCACAACATTGAATTCAGCAACCTAACTGAAGTCAATGTCATTAATGAAGACTAGAGGATACCTTTCATTGATTTTACAGTATATGACATATTGCTAGAAGATCCTAAAGAAGCTACAAGTATCCGTCGTCGATCACTTCGATTCTATTATAATCATACTACTAAGACATTGTATCGAAGAACTTTTGATGGATTACTCTTGAGGTGTCTCGCTAGTGATGAAGCAAAGCAGATATTACGTGAAGCTCATGATGGTGTTTGTAGAGCATATCAACCTAGTCCTAAACTACATGATCGTATCCGACGTATGGGCTACTACTGGCCTTCTATGGTATCAGATGCTATTGATTATACAAGGAAATGTCGTACATGTCAAATCCATATAGATTTCATTCACCAACCATCGGAATTTCTTCATCCAACTGCAGTCTCATGGCCTTTTGAAGCTTGGGGCATGGATATAATTGGCCCTATCAATCCTCCTTCATCTAAAGGGCATCGGTTCATCTTAGCTATAACCGATTATTTTTTCAAGTGGACGGAAGCTATACCTTTGACTGAAGTAAAAACTAGTAGTTTTATCAACTTTATTAAACATCATGTGATATATAGATTTGGTGTCCCTCGCCGAATCATTCATGATAATGGGCCGCAATTCATCAGCCAGAAGTTTCATAGGTTCTGTGATGACAATAGAATCAATAATGTTGCCTCAACAGCCTATAATCCTTCGGCTAACGGGTTAGCTGAGGCATTCAACAAGACCATTATCAAACTCCTTAAAAAGTTTGTCTCTATTAACAAATATAATTGGAGTGATAAACTTGTAGAATGTTTATGGGCGTATCGTACTACTGTCCGTAACCCCACAGGTTGTACATCTTTTTCTCTGGTGTATGGATGTGAAGCAGTACTACCTTTGGAGATTCAAATTCCATCATTAAGAATCGCCATTGCTAATGAGCTTACTACAGACAATAATGATTCTCTTCGGCTTCAGGAATTAGAGGCGCTTGATGAGAAAAGGTTATTAGCTCAACAGCACATCGAACTTTATCAGGCATAAATTTTAAAAGCTTTCAATCGTAAAGTCAGAGTGCGAACATTTCAAGAAGGCGAGTTGGTTCTTACAGTCAGATGTCCTATGACTATGACACATATGAGCAAAGGCAAGTTCGAGGCAAAATGGGAAGGACCATATGTGATAAATAAAGTCTTTTCTAACTGAGCCTATCAATTGACAGATATGGATGGTAGAGTTGCTATGATGCCCATCAATGGCAAATTTCTCAAGAAATATTATGTATGAAGACAAAATGTACTTTATTTTCAGAAACATGATGTAAATAAAAGTTTATTTTTTATTCAAAAACAGAATTGAATTACATAATATTAAGGATGGGGAGGAGGCCCTGATCCTTCATGATTAAATACATAGTTCGCCAACAGTTCAAACATCTCATTGTCTGAACTCACAAAGAACTTGCAGGCAGCCATCCTCAATGCCTCTTCTTCGGCAGTATTCTCAGGCTCTACTAGCTTGGAAATCAAGCCCTCTCCTGGTACAGGAACAGTTGAGCCTTCACCCTTATCTTTCTGAGGAGGTACTGAAGACTCAGCAGGTGGTGTCTTAGTCTTCCCTTCAAGCTTCGGGATGAAAAAAATCTTTGGAGGACATTTTGTACAGAAAAGAAAAGAAATGACGATATCTACGAAAGTTTTGTTCTATTTTATAGACAAAACAATCAGATAGTCAATCTCGAGAACTGATGCGACTTTTTGGAAGAAGCCCAACTGTTCGTTCATTTGTAGCTGTTCATTCATTTATAACTGTTCGTGACTGTCCATTCATTTTCAGTGTCCTTATCTCGAAAATTGAAATGACCGTTCACTTTTCCTCATGAAAGTTCATATTCTCTATACTTTTGAAATTCTGCATTACATCAGCAACTTGTTATCCACATTTTTCCTTGATTCTATGTTTCTTATCACCACATCAAAATCAAATCATAAAGAAGAAAAAAATTATCCTTTATTTCTTCTTTAAAAACATATATACATCTTGATGAAAATCTATTATATTTTGGATTTTTATTCTAATGAAGGTCTATTACATCTTTGGATCTTTCCATCGATAATGAAGGTCTATTACATCTTTGGATCTTCTTATTTGTTGGTGGCAATTCCTTGTCGTCTCGGCCTGAAGCAACGAGCCAGACAATAGAATCAACTCTGGTCTTCTCTCTGAGAAAGGTGAGAGGAGAACCACAGAGTACAGCAGCCCAAAGATGAGCTGCTGTCAATACAACTGGTGGAAGGAGACAGCCTGCCAGAAGAACTAGGAACGAGATCACCCTTCTGATCCGATTCCTAATTCTGTCTCTCCACCATCCAACTCTAATGTATAAAGGCACTTCCTACCTTCTGAGGAAGACCCTTCTTAACATGAAGAGTCCTGAGCTGTCTGATTTGAGTGTCAGAACCATATGAGCTGCCTGATGTGGGTGTCAAAAGAGTGTTCTCTGCAACATCCAAATCACCAATACCAGTTCTGAAGAAGCTCGCTAACCAAATCTCTGCAAATATCAATGAAACAGGAGAACTTAGCAGAATCTAACATCAGCAATGTGCCTACAAACAGACGCACATCAGCATTGTGCCTACAAACTGGCGCACATCAGTATGCACCTACAAACAGGCGCACATCAGCATTGCGCCTACAAACTGGCGCACATCAGTATGAGCCTACAAACCGGTGCATATCAGCATTGCATCTACAAACTGGCGCACATCAGTATGCACCTACAAACAGGCACACATCAGTATGCGCCTACAAACAGGCGCACATCAGTATACGCCTACAAACAGGCGCACATCAGTATGCGTCTACAGACAGGCGCACATCAGCAATGTGTCTACAGACAGGCGCACATCAGCAATGTGTCTATAAACAGGCGCACATCAGCAATGCGCCTACGAATAAGCGTATATCAGCACTGAACATTGATCGAACAGGCGTATAACAAGCAATGCGCGCCTCTGATCAGATCTAAATACTGGGCCATAGTATGCGCCTATTCTCAAAAATAGTTAGCACACATCAATAAGTGTCTACAACATGCAGATTAATATTTGTCTCCGGAAGTGGTGCAAAAGAAAAGTACTCATACTATTGATTCTTCATCAAGACTTACCAATTTTTGAAGACACAGCATGCAAGCAAATAGTGTCAGAATGAAGTAGCGCAAGTGAAGCCTTGTGGGAAGACATTGGTTTTGAGAAAGTATGAATGGTTCATTCATTTCTGAATGTCCTTTTTAAAGAGGATGAAAATGAGATCAGTGCGTTGTTCTAGGATTCTATTCTGGAAAAGAACTGAAAATAGGCATCTAAAAGCGTGTAACGGCTGCCATGTATTCTTCAGAAGAAACAGTAAACTGAAGAATCAGCTAAAAGAATATGTCCATGAGCACCATTCGAAGTCACAGCCACACAATATCAGAAATTTTAAAAATTTATTTGCATAAAGATAGGTGGACCCCTACAACCAAGGACAAAAAAATAAAAATAAAAATAAAAAAAGGGTTTTGCCCAAAACATTATTTTTTGTCCTTGCCTTTATCAGTCTGACGAAGGGTGGCGTCCAACTCTTGCATGGTACAGATCCCCGAACGACGCATCAGGTTGAGAAGTCCTTCTGAATTGGCATGCTCTTCAGAGGATGATCAGCCACTCGAATGATTGAAGACTGACGGAGTTAAACCGAAATAGTCCAGAAAATTTACTGCCCTCAAAGCTGGGTCAGCCTCCAACAAAAAGGTTGTAGGCACAATATCTTGTCTCGCTTCAGGAGACTTGGTCGTGGTGTCAGCCTTGATCTCCATCTCTTTCTTCTTGGGGGCCATTGAAGAACAGAAGTGAAGATCAAAGTACGAAGATCAACTACATATATAGCAATAAATTGACTCTTCGTATTCCTCATGGGAAACTGAAAGAAATCAATAAAACTCCGGAAGACGAAGAGAAGATTGAATATTTTCGAGAAAGGTATTTAATCTTGATGACCGAGCATGAGACCGGCGCAACCTGACTTAGTCAAACTTTTAAATTCAAAGTATTCCAAAACTTTATAATGTCTTTAAGTTTTAAAAACTTTGAAGGGGGTCTTGTAGAGCCTAAAAATCAAGTTGCGCCTTCAATATACTGATCAGTGATCAAGTTGTGCCCCAAAAGTCTACTTGCGCCACTAATATGAAGTAGACTGCGCCATCGGTCAGATTGTGCCTGATATCAGACTGCACCCAATCTTTTTGCGCCAAAGCCTACGTGGCATCTGACACTTAATGGTCATCATTACCAGACCATACTGACGACTGACACAACAGAGAACAAGGAAAATCTCTTCGAATCTCGTGAAGTGTGCCGTTCAAGAAAAAGTTGGTGGACAGTTGTCATGTACATTTCGTGAGTTGCGCCCAGGCACAATCTAAACAAAATCTTTAGTTGTGCCTTGGCACAATCTGAATGACTTTTACTCAAAAGCTGTCACGTGTGTAGGCGCAGCTCAAATCAAGCACAGGTTGACTTGTTGACTGAAGCTCGCACAACCTAAAAAAGTTGAGACAACTTACATTCTAAAGCAGGATGACGTGGCGCACATGCCACTAATCTCCCAAGACGTGTCTACTATCCTGTACAGGACCACGCGCATCTCAATCATACGATGCCACGCGTCTAAATATAGTTAGTACACGATTGATAACTGAATGGAAGTTGGCGCAACAGGAGGTTGGCACAATCCAGTATGGCGCAATCCAGCCTCATGCAAATCAGAATAACTGCTAAAACAGTTATTTCCTGAACTCTATAAATAGAGTTTCCAATCATCAACACACACACAGACAGAGATAGGGGACTCTTGTAAAATTGCTGCTGCATTCTCCAGAGGCTACAGTCTTCAAGTTCACATAGTCCAAGGGATAAAGTGATCGTCTTCTGATCAGATTCCTAAAGTTGTACTTTCCCAGAATTTATTGTACTTTGTACTATTTTACAAGTTTAGAATAAAACAAATTTTTATTTTGTTTTTTTGTAAACAACTTATTGCTTGGCCGTGATTGTTGGATGAAGAATAATCAGTCTAGTCTTGTCTTGATCCTGTACAAGATCATTACTTGACCTGATTTCTTATATTTATCTTGCCGATAAATGGTGGGAGAAACCAAGTTCTGTTCAGATAAAGGGTTACAAACCCGGTCCTTGTTTGGTTTACGGGTTGTAACCTGGTTATCTGAATAGTCCCATGGTTATCTCATCGTATATCACCTGTCATGCTTTTCCTCAATTACTGTCTTTTATTATGTAATTATATTCTTGTGCTAATTATTGGTTTTAGTTCTTAAGTGAAGCCTCCTTTATGGCATTTGCTCTTTCTGGGATCTGACCCAGCTGGTTTTGTATGGCCAGATTTTGGAGCAGCTCCAGAGGATCTATCGACCTTCCAGCCAGATGGTGACCACTAGACGGAATCCTAGCAACGAGTGGGTTTATTTTGGCTCTCCCACTCTATTGTAAAAATATTCTTTTGAGGCGTTTTGCCGGCGAGCACGTGTTAGCTCGTATTACACCTTTATTTAATATCTGCATATGGGCTGTAACATGATTGACAGATCCTAGGGTTGATTATGTATGACTAAAACTCTTGCTAGTCCCTGTATTTTGTAACGACTAGCTTCATGATCAGCTGAATATGTAATATTTAGGATGCCTTACTATTGTATATTTGGTGATCTTACATCTTGTAACTTTACTTGCTTACTTGAGATTGAGACATTTAGGCTTGTTATTGACCATAAGAGACTGATAGATTGTAGTTAAACCCTCATATATGTAGACAGCCGTGACCGTATAGTGAGGTGGATTCTATTTTATTATACGTAGCTAGCTATGTATGCCCCTGCTCTCCAGTATTCTGGTTCTGAGACGTGACATGGTTTATGTGGTGGCCCATACAGGTCTTGTAAATTAAGATATGTGAGGGTCTACCGAATAGATGTCTCAATCAGTACTCGCCCTTGATCTATGTTCGTATCCTCTGAATCCCTGAAACTCTTGTCCTGATCACATGCTTGTATCGTTGATCTGTCTTGGTCCTTCCTTATTGTTCCCTATGTCATCTTCTTCAGTGGCATTGTTCCTGGTCCTACCGATCAGCAAGGCAGAGCACCTCCCGTGGACCAGCAGCAACCCGAAGATCAGGCCTAGCATTCAGGAGTAGCCTCCAGAGTCGTACCTACTGGAGGAGAGCCACCAGTTCAGCCCGTCCAGCCTGCAGAGCCTGATTATGGCACTTTGGTGGGTCTCATCAGATCATTATTAGCTTCCCAGGTTCGGCGAGGAGATGTTTTGCACCAGGCAGTAACAGATTCTTTGACCAGAGGCGGTCATCTGGGATCATTATTAGCTTCCCAGGATCGGCCAATAGTTTCAAGCATCTGAACCCTCCATTCTTCGATGGCAGCGAAGATGCTATCGCTGCTGATGCGTGGCTTCAGGACACAGAGGTGATACTGGAGGCAGCGAAGACCCCAGAGAACGAGAAGGTGGCCGTGGTGCGCCTACAGTTATTGGATCTTGCCCGCAGCTGGTGGGCTGCACAGGCCGTCGGATTATTGGCACCTATTGCTTGGACAGTATTTTGTAAAAGATTCCAGACCAAGTATTTTGATGCTGTAGCTCGGTATGATCTACAGACGAAGTTCGCCAATTTGAAGCAGATGGGCAGGACGGTCGATGGGTATACGGTCGAGTTTTCCAAGCTTAGTCGGTTTGCTTCCACCTTGTTAGTGACCGAGTTTGACAGAGCTCGGCGGTTCCAGCAGGGGCTCCATCTCGAGATTTTGTTGGCAGTGGAGCAGTTTGAGCATCAGACTTTTGATACGGTATTGAGAGCAGTCAGGAGGCACGAGTATACCTCCCAGAGGATAGTGGACAAGACCGGAGGTCGGAAGCGATCTTACGGCCAGATGACACAGTCTTCAGCACCAGCCCCGGCAGCCAGGGCTTTGACTATTGGAGTTCCCCAAAGGGTGGATTCAGTTACGTCGATTCAGCATTCGACACCGACGTCCCCTCAGCAACAGAAGCAGAAGCAGTCTTCCGCAATGGGCTACACTCATTGTGGGAAGCCAGGACACGTTTCGGAGTGTCGCAGAGCACAGGGATTGTATTTGGCTTGTGGAGCACCGGACCACAAGATAGGGTCCTGTCCGAATAGAGTCAGTTCATCATCGGCCCAGACTAGTCCCTCGGTAAGGGGACGAGCCCCAGTACAACAGCAGTATCAGCCTCCGAGGCCATTACGGCCTCAGGCATAAGTCTTCCAGCAGCAGAGACCCCAGCAGTATGCCCTGGTCCAAGCTAAGATTCAGAACCGGCAGAGAGTTTCCTAGCAGGATGTCTTTCCTCTTCCTCATACCTTCAAATTCCTTGCTTGCATGATTGATTGCTTAATATAGCTTGTCCTTGCATCTCTAGCCTCTTGATTAAATTTCGAGGACAAAATTCTTTTAAGGTGGGTAGAGTTGTAATGTATATGGTTCATATTACGTATCTCGATATACGTGTACGTATTTAGACTCGTATTGTATGTCTCCTGGATTGGTTCGGCTTATTTGGGTTGGCTTGGTTCGGCTTGGGTTGCTTATTGGTTCATTATGAACCAAGGGGAGAACCCTTACCTACCACCACCATCACCATTTATTAACCCCCACTCTTTTCTCTCTCCTTATTTATTCTTCTTCTTTCCCACCATTACTTCTCCACCAACCTGAGAGAGTGGAAGGTGTAGACAAGTGCATCTTGCTTCATGGAGGAACCCTATTTTTATTGTTTCATTGTCTTTCTCATGTGTTTCTAACCCACTTTAGTACTTAGCATTTTTTATTTCCATGGTTAATTCTTGTAAATCTAGTTTTGTGGTATTTTCGATTTTCAGGAGTTTTGATCTATCAAACTTGCATATTTTTGCTAGTTGATGGTTCCATGTTGTAGAAAATTCCATTTTACTCAAATTTGACCTACGGGAGTCTGGATTTGGGTTCCTATTGTTGTTTGGAGGAGCATAGAGGCCATGGTATTTTTCATGGACATGTTCTCTGTGGGAGCCATTATTTGTACTCTGAGCCGCATGAGCATTTCCTAGATCTGGCCGCATGGTCTTTCTTGCTTATGCGGCCAGGGCCATTTAGGTTGTATGGCCTATTAATTAAGTTGCTTGCAAGCTTGCATGCATTTGCATGCAACTTGCCTGAGCCCTATGGCCGTTAAAATATTTGCTGGCCACGTGCAAGTGTTTATTTGTTGGCCGCATGGCTCAATTGTAGGGTCAGCCGCATATGCCCCCTCCAATTATTTGTGTGAGCCGCATAGGCCAATAGTGAACTGCTCTGGCCACATGGCCATTAGATAATGGCTGGCCGCATAGGCCAATTGTTAATGCATTAATATATTCATGGCCACATAGGCCATTTGTTTGCTGGCCGCATAGGCTATTAATTATTGATTCTGGCCGCATATGGCCAATGCCATTCTTGGCCGCATGGCCATTCTTTGCTTGAGCCGCATATGGCATTTGCTTGCATGGAATAAGCATATATTTAATGCATGCCTTTTCAAGCATATATTTAATGCTTGCATGGAATAAGCATATATTTAATGCTTGCATGGAATAAGCATATATTAAATGCTTGAGCCGCATATATCTAATGCATGCCTTTTAAGCATCAGTAGCATGCTTATATATATTAATAAGCATTGCATGCATATACTTTCAAGCATCAGTTTGCATGCTAGCCGCATGCAATTTAACTATGGCCGTATGGCCTTTTAAATATTCTTTAGGCCGCATGGCCATTGCAAGCTGTTGCTTGCATATATATATATTCTTATGGCAGCATGGCCTACAAAATGAGGCCGCATGGCTCAAGCATTATGCTTGGCCCATAATACTTTTCCCTCTCCCATTCAGTTGAGCCGCATTGCCATCTGTCCAATGAGGCCGTATGCATTTATAATTCTAAGTTGAGCCGCATAAGAGAACTCATAGCCGGCCATTTAGCAATTAATTACAAGTTGCATGCATTTAGCATTTATATTATGGCCATTCCAAGTTGGCCGCATAAGAGAATTCATGGCCGGCCACATGGCCTTTCAATTATTTTGCATGAACAGTTGCATGCATTAGCTAATTAATTGGCCGCATGGCCAAGTATATTGGCTGGCCGCATGGGTATATATATATTGGCCGCATTGGGTATATATTATATATATATTGGCTGCATGGAAATTCAATGTCGGTCGCATGGATATATATATTGGCCGCATGGAAATATATATTTGATGGCCGCATGGCCATAGGCATTTGCATTAAATAATTGCATGCATTTGCATAAAACCAGTTTTGAGCCGCATATGGCTATTATTTGCTGGCCGCAGGTCCAATTTTTCCTGAGCCGCATGAGTCCACGTTCTTGTCCCTGCTAATATTTAATTACTAAACGTATGCTTGTGCCACATTAATTTTTATATGTTCTCTGACACGATAGTGACCCGTTGTGGTATACTTTTGACAAATGACATGACTTGATAGTGGCCCGACGTGGCACACTCCTGAGAAGTAAACTTGATATGATAAACATGACTTGATAGTGGTCCGGCGTGGCGCACTCCTGACAGTGGACTTGACATGATAACTTGACATGATAACTTGACATGATAAACTTGACATGATAAATCTGACATAATATTTCTCGAAATGCTGTTGCGATGGCTAACCTGACATGACAAGTATGAATGACCTGGACACCGTGGACGATTGTGCTTGTACAAATAAACTCGTCTTGTCTTGCATCATGTCTAGGACGGGGACCCCTGAGTACCACGGTCAGGGGTACCTACTGTAAATTAACTAAGGCTAATAACTAGAATAATGCAGTAGTCATGAAAAGATTTCTCAGCTACAGGCAATCCCGTTATCTGGGTGCCCCACTTGGGATCTGTAGCCTGCCGTCGAGTAGGGCACATTTCGAGCACACTGTCATGTGTTGCACCTTTATTATACTAATATTCGACCTGGGTAACCTGGATGGTCTGCAGGGCTTATGGCTGTGGAAGAATCTCGCTGTATCTTGCTAGTAACTAGGCCTGTTATAACCCTAGTTAGTTAAAGTATCAAGTCGTACTTATTGCTTGGCCATAATTGTTGGATGAGGAATAATCAGTCTAGTCTTCTCTTGATCCTGTACAAGATCGTTACTTGACCTGATTTTTTATATTTATCTTACCGATAAATGGTGGGAGAAACCAAGTTTTGTTCAGATGAAGGGTTACAATCCCGGTCCTTGTTTGGTTTACGGGTCGTAACCTGGTTATCTGAATAGTCCCATGGTTATCTCATCGTATATCACCTGTCATGCTTTTTCTCAATTACTGTCTTTTATTATGTAATTATATTCTTGTGCTAATTGCTGGTTTTAGTTCTTAAGTGAAGCCTCCTTTGTGGCACTTGCTCTTTCTGGGATCTGACCCAGCTGGTTTTGTATGGCCAGATTTTGGAGCAGCTCCAGAGGATCTACCGACCTTCCAACCAGATGGTGACCACTAGACGGAACCCTGACAACGAGTGAGTTTATTTTGGCTCTCCCACTCTATTGTAAAAATATTCTTTTGAGGCATTTAGCCGGCGAGCACGTGTTAGCTCGTATTGTACCTTTATTTACTGTCTGCCTACGGGCTGTAACGTGATTGACAGATCCTAGGGTTGATCATGTATGACTAAAACTCTTGCTAATCCTTACATTTTGTAACGACTAGCTTCATGATCAGCTGAATATGTAATGTTTGGGATGCCTTACTATTGTATATTTGGTGATCTTACATCTTGTAACTTTACTTGCTTGCTTGAGATTAAGATATTTAGGCTTGTTATTGACCATAAGAGACTGATGGATTGTAGTTAAACCCTCATATATCTAGACAGCCGTGACCGTATAGTGAGGTGGATTCCATTTTATTATACGTAGCTGGCTATGTATGCCCCCGCTCTCCAGTATTCTGGTTCTGGGGCGTGACATGGTTTAAGTGGTGGCCCATACAGGTCTTGTAAATCAAAATATGTGAGGGTCTACCGAATAGATGTCTCAATCAGTACTCGCCCTTGATCTATGTTCATATCCTCTGAATCCCTGAAACTCTTGTCCTGATCACATGCTTATATCGTTGATCTGTCTTGGTCCTACCTTATTGTTCTCTATGTCGTCTTCTTCAGTGACATTGTTCCTGGTCCTACCGATCAGTAAGGCAGAGCACCTCCCGTGGACCAGCAGCAACCCGGAGATCAGGCCCAGCATTCAGGAGTAGCCTCCAGAGTCGTGCCTACTGGAGGAGAGCCGCCAGTTCAGCCCGTCCAGCCTGCAGAGCCTGATGATGGCACTTTGGTGGGTCTCATCAGATCATTATTAGCTTCCCAGGATCAGCGAGGAGATGCCTTGCACTAGGCAGTGACAGATGCTTTGACCAGAGGCGATCATCCGAGGAACAGCACGGCCAATAGTTTCAAGCATCTGAACCCTCCATTCTTCGATGGTAGCGAAGATGCTATCGCTGCTGATGCGTGGCTTCAAGACACAAAGGTGATATTGGAGGCAGCGAAGACCCCAGAGAACGAGAAGGTGGCCGTGGTGCATCTGTAGTTATTGGATCTTGCCCGCAGCTGGTGGGCGATGCAGGCCGTCAGATTATTGGCACCTATTGCTTGGGCAGTATTTCGTAAGAGATTCCAAACCAAGTATTTTGATACTGTAGTTCGGTATGATCTACAGACGAAGTTCACCAATTTTAAGCAGATGGGCAGGACGATCGATGGGTATACGGTCGAGTTTTTCAGGCTTAGTCGGTTTACTTCCACCTTGGTACCGACCGAGTTTGACAAAGCTCGGCGGTTCTAGTAGGGCTCCATCTCGAGATTTTATTGGCTGTGGAGCAGTTTGAGTATCAGACTTTTGATGCGGTATTGAGAGCAGCCAGGAGGCACGAGTATACCTCCCAGAGGATAGTGGACAGGACCGGTGGTCGGAAGCGGTCTCACGGCCAGATGACACAGTCTTCAGCACCAGCCCCGGCAGCTAGGGCTTTGACTATTGGAGTTCCCCAAAGGACGGATTCAGTTACGTCGGTTCAGCATTCGACACCGACGTCCCCTCAGCAACAGAAGCAGAAGCAGTCTTCCGCAATGGACTGCACTCATTTTGGGAAGCCAGGACACGTTGTTTCGGAGTGTCGTAGAGCACAGGGATTGTGTTTGGCTTATGGAGCACCGGACCACAAGATAGGGTCCTGTCCGAATAGAGTCAGTTCATCATCGGCCCAGACTAGTCCCTCGGTAAGGGGACCAGCCCCAGTACAACATCAGTATCAGCCTCCGAGGCCATTGCCGCCTCAGGCACAAGTCTTTCAGCAACAGAGACCCCAGCAGTATGCCCTGGTACAAGCTCATATTCAGAACCGGCAGAGAGGTTCCTAGCAGGATGTCTTCCCTCTTCCTCATACCTTCAAATTCCTTGCTTGCATGATTGATTGTTTGATTGATTGCTTAATATAGCTTGTCCTTGCATCTCTAGCCTCTTGATTAAATTCTGAGGACAAAATTCTTTTAAGGTGGATAGAGTTGTAATGCCTGTGGTTCGTATTACGTATCTCGGTATACGTGTACGTATTTAGACTCGTATTGCATGTCTCCTGGATTGGTTTGGCTTATTTGGGTTGGCTTGGTTCAGCTTGGATTGCTTATTGGTTCATCATGAACCAAGGGGAGAACCCTTACCTACCACCACCATCACCATTTATTAACCCCTACTCTTTTTTCTCTCCTTATTTATTCTTCTTCTTCCCTACCATTACTTCTCCACCAACCTGAGAGAGTGGAAGGTGTAGGCAAGTGCATCTTGCTTCATGGATGGACCCCATTTTTATTGTTTCATTGTCTTCCTCATGTGTTTCTAACCCACTTTAGTACTTAGAATTTTTCATTTCCATGGTTAATTCTTATAAATCTAGCTTTGTGGTATTTTCGGTTTTCAGGAGTTTTGATCTATCAAACTTGCATATTTTTGCTAGTTGATGGTTCCATGTTGTAGAAAATTCTATTTTACTCAAATTTGACCTACGGAAGTCTGGATTTGGGTTTTTATTGTTGTTTGGAGGAGCATGGAGGCTATGGTATTTTTCATGGACATGTTCTCTGTGGGAGCCATTATTTGTACTCTGAGCCGCATGAGCATTTCCTAGATCTGGCCGCATGGTCTTTCTTGCTTATGCGGCCAGGGCCATTTAGGTTGTATGGCCTATTAATTAAGTTGCTTGCATTAAATAGTTGCTTGCAAGCTTGCATGCATTTGCATACAACTTGCCTGAGCCCTATGGCCGTTAAAATATTTGCTGGCCACGTGCAAGTGTTTATTTGTTGGCCGCATGGCTCAATTGCAGGGTCAGCCACATATGCCCCCTCCAATTATTTGTGTGAGCCGCATAGGCCAATAGTGAACTGCTTTGGCCACATGGCCATTAGATAATGGCTGGCCGCATAGGCCAATTGTTAATGCATTAATATATTCATGGCCACAAAGGCCATTTGTTTGCTGACCGCATAGGCTATTAATTATTGATTCTGGCCGCATATGGCCAATGCCATTCTTGGCCGCATGGCCATTCTTTGCTTGAGCCGCATATGGCATTTGCTTGCATGGAATAAGCATATATTTAATGCATGCCTTTTCAAGCATATATTTAATGCTTGCATGGAATAAGCATATATTTAATGCTTGCATGGAATAAGCATATATTAAATGCTTGAGCCGCATATATCTAATGCATGCCTTTTAAGCATCAGTAGCATGCTTATATATATTAATAAGCATTACATGCATATACTTTCAAGCATCAGTTTGCATGCTAGCCGCATGCAATTTAACTATGGCCGCATAGCCTTTTAAATATTCTTTAGGCCGTATGGCCATTGCAAGCTGTTGCTTCATATATATATATATATATATATATTCTTATGGCCGTATGGCCTACAAAATGAGGCCGCATGGCTCAAGCATTATGCTTGGCCGCATAATGCTTTTCCCTCCCCCATTCAGTTGAGCCGCGTGGCCATCTGTCCAATGAGGCCGCATGTATTTGTAATTCTAAGTTGAGCCGTATAAGAGAACTCATGGCCGGCCATTTAGTAATTAATGACAAGTGCATGCATTTAGCATTTATATTATGGCCATTCCAAGTTGGCCGTATAAAAGAATTCATGGGCGGCCGCATGGCCTTTCAATTATTTTGCATGAACAGTTGCATGCATTAGCTAATTAATTGGCCGCATGGCCAAGTATATTGGCAGGCCGCATGGGTAGATATATATTGGCCGCATTGGGTATATATATATATATTGGCCGCATGGAAATTCAATGTCGGTCACATGGATATATATATTGGCCGCATGGAAATATATATTTGATGGCCGCATGGCCATAGGCATTTGCATTAAATAATTACATGCATTTGCATACAACCAGTTTTGAGCCGCATATGGCTATTATTTGCTGGCCGCAGGCCCAATTTTTCCTGAGCCGCGTGAGTCCACGTCCTTGCCCCTGCTAATATTTAATTACTAAACGTATGCTTGTGCTACATTAATTTTTATATGTTCCCTGACACGATGGTGACCTGTTGTGATGCACTTTTGACAAATGACATGACATGATAGTGGCCCGACGTGGCGCACTCCTGACAAGTAAACTTGATATGATAAACATGACTTGATAGTGGTCCGACGTGGCGCACTCCTGACAGTAGACTTGACATGATAACTTGATATGATAACTTGATATGATAAACTTGACATGATAAACCTGACATGATATTTCTCGAAATATTGTTGCGCCGGCTAACCTGACATGACAAGTATGAATAACCTGGACACCGTGGACGATTGTGCTTGTACAAATGAACCCGTCTTGTCTTACATCATGTCTAGGACGGGGACCCCTGAGTACACGTATTTAGGGTGTCCTATTATATATTGGAGTGTGTGTTGTGTCCGAAGAGGGCGTGTCATGGCACGACGGTAAGGATAAAAGGCTTGAATTTTCTAGTTTGATGTTTTAGTTAGCAGTGTTTTGGAGGATAAAAGGCTTCCTTGGATTCGTTTGCTCCTTATTGGAGGGATTTCTTGTTTTGTATGCAATGGTTTCTTAAATTATTTGCTTCCTTATAGAAGAGGACTCGGGCATGGACCCTCTTTCCAATTCTTGTGCTGGTTGCTGTTGTCTATATACCAGCTTTTAGATTTGTTGTGTATTCCTGACTCATCTCTGGTTTAGGAGCCTCTGTTATGGAAGGTAGTATAATAGCTCTAGAAGTATGTAGAATTGTAGATGCTCTGAAGGTTTTGCTCTATAGTTATGTGGTTTGAAGATCAAACGTCGGTAAGGGTTCTACTATTCTATTGAATCCGTTAGGAGATAATATCTTTTTTGCTAGTTGGGTAGTATTGCCTTTTGAATCAGTGAGGATTCCTGTAACATACCAGATCTTTAAAGTTTGAGAATTTCCACAGGGAGTTTTGTTGGCCTTCAATTCATAAAGTGAATAGAAACTTGTTAATTTTGAGAGGATTTATTTATCATATAGGTGGTAGATTGGTTTCAGTTTGAGTGCAACATGTTCATGTATCATATAATTTCCTTTGTTGCTTGTCTAGATTATACGTATATAATAGAATCAATAGACAATGATGACCAAAAAAAAGTCTTGTGCTATTTTTCCTTGATCGAGAGAAAAATGAAAAAGAAAAACCATGATCCTAAATAAGTCTTTGGGTTGGCGCCTCGGCCAAGGTAATTCTTTCTAAGCACTAAAAAAAGCCATCTTAGCTACAAAAATTAAGAACCTCCTTTTACCTGTTCCCATAAATTGATAACTGCAGCAGATTTTTATAACAAAGGTGGAGAGCACCCACTATAGTCTGAGTCATTCCTTTCAGGTTTCTAATATATGAATACATGGAAAATGGAAGCTTGAAAGATCATCTCCATTGTAATCATTTTGACATTTTGTATTTCCAGTTAGTAATTATACTTTGTGCTAAGCTACTAGGATTTGTTTTATTCAAGTCCCTTTCTACCCTTGCAGCAAGTGAAAAAAATTCCCCTGGAGTGGCATCTTAGAATTCGGATCGCCATTGATGTGGCTAATGCTCTGGTAAGATTGATTTCCCTTATTTGGCTTCATTTACGATAAGCTATTGTAATTTTTTTGTTCATGTTAAGTTGGGGGTTATGGTTAATATGATCTATATTTTATGTTCAAGCCTTGAAAGTTATCTGTTTTATTTGTAGATTGGGTATGTTATCCATTTTTCTTGTAGACTGGGTAGTATGGACTAATGTTGAACAGTTTACTGACATGAAATTGACTCCATGATGGTCATTTGCATTAATTTCAAACAGAAAAGACAAAGGATTATAATGGTTTTAACCAGCAATGAAGAAAGGGTGTGCCAGGAAAACTAATGTTTAGCTCATAAATTCAACTGCTTGTTTATTAATCAGGAACACTAATGTTTTTTCCCTATATTTGTGTAGGTTGGATGAAGTAAGAGGATTTCTGAGGAGCTTTGGTTGTGGATAGGCTCGAAGGGTTCGAGCTAAATTTTGGATATACAATATTTTGGATAGATGTATGGAAACAATTAAACGATGACTACGCTGTTAATGTTTAAGTTTGGAGAAATTATGAAGGATTTTGAATGTTCTTGATAGTAAAATTAATGAATTTACTTGTGTTTGGAATTCATTCTGTGATTGATTCGTCGAGAAGCATTTAAATTTTTGAATATCCGCATTCTGTATATATATGCAATAGATATCTGTGGCATTCTGTATATCTGCAATACTATTTTGATGTGCTGCAATACTATTCTGATGTGAATTGTTTTTTACATTAATGCATTCTGCAATAACATTCTGACATGATATTGGTGCACATATAATAGAGCGAAAGAAACGCTATAAAAATCAATTTGCATCGAAAAGTTATTCAAATGTTATTATGAAACTATAGCGTTCGTAAATGTTATGTAAACTCTATAGCATTTGTCAATGCTATAACAAGTCTATAGTGTTCATGGATGCTATAATAACTAAATAGCGTTCATGAATGCTATTACTATCCTATAGCGTTCTTATATGCTATAAGACTTGTATAGCGTTCATAAATGCTATAACCTGTCTATAGTGCCACGGAACGCTATAATCCATCAATAGCGTTTATGAACGCTATACCTTTATAGCGTTCTTGTACATGGAGCAATTATAGCGGGGGCATTTATAGCGGAAAGAATACGCTATAATAGGCATTCTACAGCGTTCTGAGCACGCTATCGTATTCCATATCTGTTGTAGTGGCTAATAACTAGAATAATTCAGTAGTCATGAAGAGATTTCCCAGCTACAGGCAATCCCGTTATCTAGGCGCCCCACTTGGGATCTGTAGCCTGCCGTCGAGTATGGCACATTTCCAGCACATTGTCATGTGTTGCACCCTTATTGTACTAATATTCGACCTGGATAACCTGGATGGTCTGCAGGGCTTGTGGCTGTGGAAGAATCTCGCTGCATCTTGCTAGTAACTAGGCCTGTGATAACCCTAGTTAGTTAAAGTATCAAGCTATACTTATTGCTTGGCCGTGATTGTTGGATGAGGAATAATCAGTCTAGTCTTGCCTTGATCCTGTACAAGATCGTTACTTGACCTAATTTCTTATATTTATCTTGCCGATAAATGGTGGGAGAAACCAAGTTCTTTTTAGATGAAGGGTTACAACCTCGGTCCTTGTTTGGTTTACGAGTTGTAACCTGGTTATCTGAATAGTCCCATGGTTATCTCATCGTATATCACCTGTCATACTTTTTCTCAATTACTGTCTTTTATTATGTAATTATATTCTTGTGCTAATTGCTGGTTTTAGTTCTTAAGTGAAGCCTCATTTGTGGCACTTGCTCTTTCTGGGATCTGACCCAGCTGGTTTTGTATGGCCAGATTTCAGAGCAGCTCCAGAGGATCTACCGACCTTCCAGCCAGATGGTGACCACTAGACGGAACCCTGGCAACGAGTGGGTTTATTTTGGCTCTCCCACTCTATTGTAAAAATATTCTTTTGAGTCGTTTAGCCGGCGAGCACGTGTTTGCTCGTATTTTACCTTTATTTACTGTCTGCCTACGGGCTGTAACATGATTGAAAGATCCTAGGGTTGATCATGTATGACTAAAACTCTTGCTAGTCCTCATATTTTGTAACGACTAGCTTCATGATCAGCTGAATATGTAATGTTTGGGACGCCTTACTATTGTATATTTGGTGATCTTACATCTTGTAACTTTACTTGCTTGCTTGAGATTGAGACATTTAGGCTTGTTATTGACCATAAGAGACTGATGGATTGTAGTTAAACCCTCATATATCTAGACAACCGTGACCGTATAGTGAGGTGGATTCCATTTTATTATACGTAGCTGGCTATGTATACCCTCGCTCTCCAGTATTCTGGTTCTGGGGCGTGACAATTATTTATTGCTTCTTGTTTTGATTGATTGAGACATAGATGCTCTGTGAGACCATAGGAGACTTGATTGTAGCATGCACCCCCTTGCCTCTTGACAGCCACGATCACCGTATGACGTTTGCATACCTCATATGGTGTAGCTGGCCTAATTACCCTTAGTATTCCAGTACTGGGGCGTGACAAAGTTTTATTGGTAGCTGTGAGCCCTTGACCCGAATTTCCCAATTTTTTGGTATTTATATTTGTCGAAATATTAATTGATACATAGATACTTTGACTAACCAATGTATATATGTATATAATGTATATATATTACTACTAATCATTGATAAGTAAGAAGAAGGAATATGAGAGGATTTGCAAACAGTCAGATATAGAGGGCTGGATTGCAAATAGTTCTTTTTAAGTCTAAATATTGATAGAACCAATCTTTTTTTTTAACTCCAAAAACTTGCAGGGGCCTGAATGCAAGTAGTGACATTCAAATTTCCTTTACTATCAAATTTCCTAGCATGTTCGAATTCGAAACGAATTTGGATGATCTCTCGAGATCTAGATAAGAGGAAATCGAATTTCCCCTTATCATCTATAAGAGATCAACCATTAGTATAAATACGTGATGGAAGCAGCCGACCCAAGTCTCTTCGAACCCTAGAAAACGCTTCTCCCATCCGCAAGCTCTGTGAACCTTTTCTTCGAGGCTGCATACACGTCATCATCAACTCAAAGACTCCCATCGAGAGGTTCTATGGACTCCGATTTAGTGCTCGACTCATACCCGCAGCTCAGGACCACAGGCAAGTATACCTTGCCAACTTGTACAATACAATTTATATGCATGTTCTTTATCTCGCTGCTGTTCTTTTCCTTGCATTCGTGATTGCTTTATTCCATGTCTAGTACATTCATCATGTTATAGTTTTACTTTACATGTTTCTAGTTTCTTGTTCCTTTTCTGTTATGATATTTTTCTATCTGTTACACTGTGTTAGTTTCATGTATATTCCTTGATAGAGTCGTCTAGTCCTACACCACGATTTTCTCGACTTGATTATAACTTGACTTGACTTGACATGACTTGAGTAGGACTTGACTTTGATATTCTATAGATTATGAGTACTTACCTTGACTACGGTCTATAGGATTTTTATACTAGGATTGGCTACTGTCTTGGTTGTGAGTACTTGCCTTGACTGCGATTGGGACACTATAGATTATGAGTACTTGTCTTGACTGCAGTCTATAGCTTTGACCTATTAGCCATTTCTAGTATGGCATGCCAGTGTCTTAGGATCCTTGTGTTTAGATCTTGTGTCTTGGTTCATTTCGTCTAGTTGGATATCCTTGATTGTTCCTTACTTCTTTGTATATTTGTACTGTTACATGTTGGCTTGTATATTATGTATCTTGCTAGTCCTTTGAGGACCTGATGATCTCTTTAGGTTTAGCCGAGTATTGAGCCAGGTGCACACGAGCAGTTGGAGCTAGCATTGGACCACGGTACCACTACAGCTGGGGGTATTTTTTGACAGTTTGGACTCAGTTATTTCATTTCCATGTTTTTATGTTATTATCGTCTATTGGTAGTGGATTTGTGTCCATCGGACGTAACTGGAAATTCTTGATAAACTGGATAATCTATTTATATTATCATTCATTATTCAGTTTCATTTGTGTTAGTGGATTGTATTATATTTTGTGGATGAGATCTAGATTGCCTCTGTGACTTTTTTTGTACTAGACAACGTTCTACCGCCGATACTGCGGCGTAGGCTGGACTTGGACACGTCTCGTATCCAAAAAGCGGGTGCGGGTCGTGACAAGTTTTTTGGTAGCCCATGCAGGTCTACGTTAATCACTTCGGTTACATTACTGTACCGTCGTGAGCCTGCACATAGGATTAGAAATTTAGGATCTCATCCACGTGTCTTGAAAACAGTATTGATCTCTATCCTTGAGTTCTATTTGAATCTTTGACTTGCATCCTGCTTGAAATCTTCGTGTCGTCTAATGTTTTCTTTTATTGCAGTGAATGGATTCTCAAGACAGGAACAACGCTTCCCTGAACACCCCACCGACTGCAGGAGGGTTCTTCGCCTACATGACCCCGCCGACACAGGGAGGCCAGCTTACTCATCAGGGCGACCCGGCTCAAACGCAATACTCGAGATTCCGCAGAGACGACTTTCCTCTACCAGCACCCTTCCATCAGCCTGCACCCTTCCAGCCCGCATACGTTCCACATCCAGCACCTACCCTGCACCCTGTACCAGCGACGTATCCAGCGCCTGCCATGTACCCAGCACATGTTCTGCCTCCGCCACCTCCGCTGGACAACGTTGCCCTCCTCGGGATCTTCCAGCAGCTCATGACTTCTCAGACGCTACAAGCTGACATCTTTCGCGATACCTTGAGAGAGGCTCTCCAAACTAGAGACACTCCACGACCGCGCCCTGGAACTTCCAAGAATTTTATGGACCTTAGGCCCAGAGAATTCAAAGGAATGGAAGGGATTCTCTACGTGGATGAGTGGTTAGAGAACGTAGACCGCAACCTTCGGAGGGCTCGAGTTCCTGAAGACCTGAAGGTCGAGAATGCCAGCATGCAGCTTTACGACATCGCCCACACGTGGTATAGAGATGAGCCTCAGTTCACCACGCCAGACGTGACTTGAGAGGAGTTCAAGGAGCTGTTCAAGATGAAGTTCTATCCTGAAGCAGCTCGTGAAGAGTTGGAGAACGAGTTCGAGAGCCTGGAACAGGGCAACCTCTCCGTCGACGAATACACCGCAGAGTTCTTCCGCCTCAGCCGCTTTGCAGACGCCTTGACCCCTGCAGCCAAAGCCAAGAAGTTTAGGAATGGACTTTCATATGAAATTCGTATAGCCATCGCCACCAGCCAGGCCACAACTTACGAGAGGATCTTGAAGGTCGTACAGGCGGTAGAGACAGAATTGAAGTGCAAGAGGAAGAGAGACCGAGACACGTATGGAGGAGGCAGCAGCCGAACAGGAGCGGTCAAACACCCCAATATTCCAGCACAGCAGCATCATCAGCAGCCAAGAGACACCTCGAATCGAGAACTTCCAACCTGTCAGCATTGCATAAAGAAGGGACACAGTGAGAGCGACTGTCGTCGGAGACTGGGCCAATGTTTAAACTGTGGTTCGGATCAGCATCAGTTGCAAAATTGCCCAAAGCGTCGACTTGTAGCACCAAGAGGGCAAGCTTTTGCCATGATCATGGAGGATGAGCCAGCACTACAAGGAGGAGCTGACGGAAGTTCATAATAGATTATAGTAATAAGTACCATTGAGAGTCCTATATTAGATTTTGTGAGAACATGAAAATATTTTGGTAGCAGCAAGTTTTGACGGTATATCATAGCTTTTTGAATTTCGAGGACGAAATTATTTTAAGTTGGGTAGATTTGTGAGCCCTTGACCCGAATTTCCCAATTTTTTGGTATTTATATTTGTCGAAATATTAATTGATACATAGATACTTTGACTAACCAATGTATATATGTATATAATGTATATATATTACTACTAATCATTAATAAGTAAGAAGAAGGAATATGAGAGGATTTGCAAACAGTCAGATATAGAGGGCTGGATTGCAAATAGTTCTTTTTAAGTCTAAATATTGATAGAACCAATCTTTTTTTTTAAACTCCAAAAACTTGCAGGGGCCTGAATATAAGTAGTGACATTCAAATTTCCTTTACTATCGAATTTCCTAGCCTGTTCGAATCCGAAACGAATTTGGATGATCTCTCGAGATCTAGATAAGAGGAAATCGAATTTCCTCTTATCATCTATAAGAGATCAACCATTAGTATAAATACGTGATGGAAGCCGCCGACCCAAGTCTCTTCGAACCCTAGAAAATGCTTCTCCCATCCGCAAGCTCTGTGAACCTTTTCTTCGAGGCTGCATACACGCCATCATCAACTCAAAGACTCCCATCGAGAGTTTCTGTGGACTCCGATTCAGTGCTCGACTCATACCCGCAACTCAGGACCACAGGCAAGTATACCTTGCCAACTTGTACAATATAATTTATATGCATGTTCTTTATCTCGCTGTTGTTCTTTTCCTTGCATTCGTGATTGCTTTATTCCATGTCTAGTACATTCATCCTGTTATAGTTTACTTTACATGTTTCTAGTTTCTTGTTCCTTTTCTGTTATGATATTTTTTTATCTGTTACACTGTGTTAGTTTCATGTATATTCCTTGATAGAGTCGTCTAGTCCTACACCACGATTTCCTCGACTTGATTATAACTTGACTTGACTTGACATGACTTGAGTAGGACTTGACTTTGACATTCTATAGATTATGAGTACTTACCTTGACTACGGTCTATAGGATTTTTATACTAGGATTGGCTACTGTCTTGGTTGTGAGTACTTGCCTTGACTGCGATTGAGACACTATAGATTGTGAGTACTTGTCTTGACTGTAGTCTATAGCTTTGACCTATTAGCCATTTCTAGTATGGCATGCCAGTGTCTTAGGATCCTTGTGTTTAGATCTTGTGTCTTGGTTCATTTCGTCTAGTTGGATATCCTAGATTGTTCCTTACTTTTTTGTACATTTGTATTATTACATGTTGGCTTGTACATTATGTATCTTACTAGTCCTCTGAGGACCTGATGATCTCTTCAGGTTTAGCCGAGTATTGAGCCAGGTGCACACGAGCAGTTGGAGCTAGCATTGGACCACGGTACCACTACAGTTGGGGGTATTTTTTGACAGTTTGGACTCAGTTATTTCATTTCCATGTTTCTATGTTATTATCGTCTATTGGTAGTGGATTTGTGTCCACCGGACGTAACTGGAAATTCTTGATAAACTGGATACTCTATTTATATTATCATTCATTATTCAGTTTCATTTGTGTTAGTGGATTGTATTATATTTTGTGGATAAGATCTAGATTGCCTCTGTGACTTGTTTTTGTACTAGACAATGTTCTACCGTCGACACTACGGCGTAGGCTGGACTTGGACACGTCTCGTATCCAAAAAGCGGGTGCGGGTCGTGACAGCAGCCCATGCAGGTCTGTTTTTCAGACTTGTGGGGTGTTGCGATTATAGGAGTCTCAATCAAAACATGTTCCCTTTGATCCCCTGATTCGTCTTTTCTTTCTCCTACCTTGATTGGTAATTTGATTATCATCCTCGATTCCTTTCTGTCCTTTCTTTTGATACCTTGTATCCTTTCCTTTACGGGCACATCGTTCTCGGCTATTGGAGGAGCCGGCATGGGAGAGAATCCAGTAGAGCAGGGACCAGTTGGAGATCAGCAAGGGGTAGCCCCTCTACTTGGATAGATTCACATTGAGAACGTTACCGAGCATGAGCCAGTTGCGTCGCAAAGGCCAGAGGTTTTCGTACCTCTAGTGATGCCGGTAATACCAGTAGCACTAGACGCATCGACACTATTGCAGATTATCAGAAGTTTGTTGGAGACCCAGCAATACCAGACGGCAGTCCAACAGTAACAACAGACCCAACAGCAAAAATAAAATATATTACTGAATTAGGGGTTACAGCTAGCCCTTGAGTGGAGCGTCAGGAATAACTCGAGAGCCCGGGGAGGTTTTGCCGACTTAACTCGAGGTACTTTGATGGCACGGAGGATGCCATTACAGCGGATGCTTGGCTTCAGGATATTGAGGCCATATTGACAGCAGCAAAGGTTCCAGCAGGAGAGAAGGTTGACCAGGTCAGACTGTTACTTCAGGATCTCGCCCGCGACTGGTGGGCATCAGAAGAGGTTAGAATGAAGCGTCATGTTCCTTGGGATTACTTCAGTACCAGGTTCAAGGCTAAGTACTTTGGCGTGGTAGCTCGGTATGAGCTTCAGCAGAGATTTATCAGCCTCAAGCAGACTGGTAGGATGGTAGATGGCTATGCAGCGGAGTTCTGCAGATTGAGTCGGTTTGCACCAGCGATGGTAGCTACAGAGCCAGAGAAGTCTATGATGTTCCATCAGGGACTTCACTAAAAGATTATGCAGCTGGTCGAGGGGCACGACTACCAGACATTCGATACAGTATTAATAGCGGCTCGGAGGCACGGGCTTACTATTCAAAGGTTATCAACAAGGATTGGAGGCCAGAAGAGGTCTCATACGCAGAGTACAGGAGGAGGAGGAGCAGTACCTCGGACGTCAGCACCAGCGCCTGGCGTCCGTATTCGTGATGCAGCACCGGTCACGACAGTTGTGACTGTACCAGTTCGACAGCAGCAACCGAGACACCAACAACGTCAGGAGGCACCAGTGGGTTGCACTTATTGTGGTAAGGGAGGGCACACTCGAGAAGTGTGTCGTTCAGCGAATGGACAGTACTTGAGGTATGGAGGTTCAGACCACCGTGTAGCTACTTGTCCACAGATACAGAGGCCAGGAGGGCCAGCTCAACAGTTTTCGGCATTGCCAGCTCCAGAGGTAGCACTGTATCAAGGGCCAGCACTATCAGTAAGGCCATTAGCCCAGCATCCATTACTGACGCAGGCTCAATTGTATCGACAAGTACAGCATCAGGCAGGGCCGCAGAGACCGCAACAGCAGGTCCATGGAAGGCGGCAGCAGGGAGTCCAGCAGGGGCAAAGACAAATAGAATTTGGAGTATTATAGCAGAGGTTGGCCGAAGGCGGTCAGATTGTGGGTAAGTTTTCAGTATTATCTATTATAATTTCTTGAGTTCTATATTTGAAGAGTGAATATGACTTTCTCGTCTCACTCATCTGCTCTTGTATCATGTGATACGTGATATTTATCATGTGTCTTAATTATGAGAGTATGTCTTGGACAGAGTCTTGTTCTTGATTAAATCATTGGTACCGACTTATCTCAAGCGTTGACCCCTGTCCACTTTGGGAGTCAGCGTAGGAACTCGAGGACGAATTCCTACCCAACTGACTCGGGAGTTATATTTTATTCGTATGTCTCCGATCACTTTCCTTCTAAGGTAAGATTATTGCTTGTGATTTTACTTAATTGTTCTTTTTTTGTGATCTGTTCATATGCCATGTGTTGTTTGATAATTGTGCTTGTTATTTGTCATGAGTGTATTTTGTGATTTGAGAGTGCGCTCGACTAGCCTTATCAAAATTTTGAGGACAGAATTTTTCTAAGGAGGGTAGAGATGTCACTCCCTGTTTTCGGAATACGTAAAATTTTTATTTTTCTGTATATGGTATCCGGCACCTGTATCTTGATTGTACGTATCATCTATTTGTAACTGGCCATGGCATGGAACAGTATCTTGTCGCGGATTAGTATGCTATCCCTTGTCCTTGTCTGGTTGTAGGCGTGGCTCACTACTTCGATGATAAGATATCTGAACCGTGTTGTGGTTAGGATTTTATTTAAATAATTTAATTAGTTGTATCATGTATCATTTAACATATCATTATTCATATGGTTAAGAGCATGCTTAAGATTAGGATTTTTTTGAGTCAACCCAACCCATATATATATTCTTTTCCTCTCTCTCTCCTCATTCACTCTTTCATTTATTTTCCACAAACAACTTTTAGGCAAGTACACCTTGCACCAACTGGAGAGATTCTTGTATTTTTTATTTCTTAATTTTTTCCTTTGATATGATTTGTCTATATTGTTCTTCTCATCATCCTCTACAAGTTTAGTACTTGGTATTTTCGATTTTGATGGCTAATTTTGTGTAGATCTAAGTTTCTAAAACTATGATTCTATATATTTTTGTGGTTTTGATCTATCGAACTTCCTTACTTTCGAAAATTACTTGTTCCATGTTGTAGAAAATTCAATTCTACCCAATTTTGGCTTTTGAACCGCCAAATTTCGACTTCGTATGAGGAAGTTATGCCATTTTTGTGTTCATGGGTTCCCCACACCTTTTGGTGCTGTCGGGACGATGAACAGTACCGCGCGCAGCATATTTATTACCGCGTGCCGTACTTGCGCACAACGTGCACCGTAGGCGGTTTTGCTTGTGCGCGCAGCGCAACTTGCGCGCCGCGTGTTGCGCACGATTTTCTGCCGCACAACGTGCGCCGTGCTTGCGCGCAACGTGCGCCGTGGGAGATTTTGCTTGTGCACGTTGCGCAACTTGCGTGCCGCACGCTGCACGCGATTTTTTGCCGCACAACGTGCGCCGTGCTTGCACGCAACGTGCACCGTAGGCGGTTTTGCTCGCGCACCAGTGCCCAAATCACTCTAAATGACTGTTTTTGCCCGTTTGAGCAATTTGTAGCTGAAATCTTGAAAAACTCAAAACATGAAAGTTGTAGATCTTTGTCTTGGCTTTAAGAATCTTCATGTCTCACTTTAACCAGAATTCATATGTGACTTTTATGTCACGAGGGATCCATGTGACTTCATGACTTGACCGTGTTCCTGATTTGGTTACCTGTATACGTGCTGGTACATTTTTTAAGTGTGTATTGAGATACAATACTAGTATGTACTGCGGTGCTATTTAATGACTGTACTGAGGTGTGACTCTACGTGCTAAATGATCATTCGTATTATATATCAATACATGTGTACCTTCCAGCAATCATGGTAATTGGTTAGTAATAGTGTCGTGGTATATTGATTATTGTTTGATGCATTACACTAAGCATGGATCTAGATTTGGGACTCCTTGAGCCGATGTGGATTCATACTTAGGGTACACGTACTATGGTACGACATATAGGAGGATGACCATGTGACCACGACATGTAATTCCAAGATTAAAATAGGGTTAATCTAAGCAACTTAAATCGGTAGAAGCATTGGGAGGGAATAGAATCTCGAGATCGTACGTTACCAGCCACCCCAGGTCCTGTCCTGACGTGTCGGGTTGGCCGTCACGGATACAGTTTCATCCGCCTATAGTGGATGACTATATCTGATTCCTACGTGCTATGTGTTATATGTTTTAGCACGGTAGCCCTACGGAGGACCGGTGCATAATCAAAGTGCTACGTGTATATATATATATATATATATATATATATATTATATATATATATATATATATATATATATATATATATATATATATATATATATATATATATATATATATATATATATATATATATATTGGATTGGCTAGCCCTGCTTGGATGTGATACGATCTGAGGATTCCTATATATTATATTACTGGATAATCCAGACAAATCATAGAAAGCCGTAGGATTGATTGGCCGCTTGTAAGCCGACTTGTTTGTGATATGTTTTCTTCGGTTAGCAATTGAGGAACATGGACTATCGTGGTGCGTGGTCCAACCCATTTTCATTTTTGGTTGTTGGCTTGGGCTATTGTGCTACGATAGGCTATGGACCGAAGTTGCGATCAGAAGCCCTTCACCTGCCCATGGTTATAGGATATATCTTATCTCGACACGATATTGGCACCATTTTTCCTTGTTTGGTTGTAAGGGTGTCGTATTGTCTCGATGATATGGTATAAGCCTATAACTCTTGAATCAGGTCTTAATTTACTCATTGGGTTTTGTCTTATTCATTATGTGCTCCCTTGTGGTACTTGCTATTCGGGGCTTGACCCCGCTGGTTTTGTTTGGCCAGATATCGTAGCAGCACCAAAGGATCCAGCCTTCTATCCAAACAATGGTGCACACCAGGAGTATGGGCGCCAGGGACCATGAGTGGGTTTCTTCTTTACTGCTCTGATATCTTCTATTTTGTACTTGGCATTTAGCCACCGGCACCTGTTTAGTCGGCTGTTCTAGACATTAGTTTTCTTTTACATAATTGTAATTAAATCAGACTACAGCTAACTACGGTTATGTACCTATGACTCTCAGCACTAGCTTATCATTTTATATAGCTAGGCTCATAATTTATTTTGATGAAGCGTCGGGGACGCCTTACTGCTTTGTCTTATATGATCATTATTTACTGCTTCTTGTTTTGATTGATTGAGACATAGATGCTCTGTGAGACCATAGGAGACTTGATTGTAGCATGCACCCCCTTGTCTCTTGACAGCCACGATCACCGTATGACATTTGCATACCTCATATGGTGTAGCTGGCCTAGTTACCCTCAGTATTCCGGTATTGGGGCGTGACATCGGTGGTCTCTCGAAGGTCCTCCGCCTGATGTTTGCAACCTTCTCCTCCTCCAGTATTGCCGGTGCATGTAGGCCATAGCTCCCTCTAATTCAGCTTTGTTAGCTCCCTTGCATAAGTCTGCCCATGATGTTGGCTTCATTCTTTCCCCTTGGTTCTCCTTACTGGCATTTCCTCGAACACTCCGTGTAGGTGCCTGGGAGCTCATCCTCCCCCCCATTAGGGCTGCTCCCCTCATCGGGTTTTCCTGCACACGGTGGTACATTTGCTCTTTCCTGCTGTCATTCCTGCCCCCTCCATGTTCATGCCCTCCGAGCATCCCAGGCCGCCCTATCGAGTGCAATCCAGGTTTCCTATTTGAACTCTCCGCTCCTCCTCGCTTCTTCCTGACCACATTGGTCCATCCGTCGTCAGACTCTCTCCTTGTAGTTGGGGTAGTCTCCTGTCCCCTCTCATCTGCATCCTCCCCCTCGCTTGCGACTTCCTTTATGCCGTCTCCGCTGCCGCTCGAATCGCCATTCTCCCTGCTCTCTATTATATATATATATATATATATATATATATATATATATATATATATATATATATATATATATATATATATATATATATATATATAGAGAGAGAGAGAGAGGGGTATATACTATAGATATATACTAAATATATCTAGGTATATTTAGTTACTATATATAGTAACAAAAAAATCACAAATTAAACGAAAAATCGAATAAACCAAAAATTGAACCGATTTAATTCGGTTCAGTTTGATTCGATTATTGGCCATTTCGGTTCTGTTTTGATTTTTTTTATTCAATTTTTGGTCCAATTCGATTTTCGGTTACTCATATCGGTTTGAACCGAATTAACCGAACCCCTAATTGTGCTTATTATTTCTTTCGTACAATAAATAGTGTCATTTAGTCAAAACCACTTTACATGTTTACAAAATCACTTTCAAAGTGGTTTGTGTTGAATGAATTAGACATGTGTCAACTTTTTGTTGGAGGGTGAACACATATCCTAATATTTTGGTGGATGAACAAAAATAGATGACCGTCACGTCAGTGCGCTCTGTCGCATGTTGTATCAAGGTGCAACCTGGGCCAGGTGGCCCGATTTTCGGCTCGGGCCGGCCCAAGCCCGATCAATGACCCGGACCGGCCTGGCCCTCCTCCCCTGCGGGTCGGGCTGGGTTTAGATTTAGGACCCACAAGCCCGGACCGGTTTGATTGCGGGTTCGGGCCGGTCAAACCCACTGAACCCGTCCGGGTCGCACAGACCGGCCCGGTCCAAGCCCGATCTAGGTCCGGTTCGGCTGTTTTTTTTTTTTTTGATATATTACTTGGGAGCCAAAAAGACCATTAGTTGGTTACAATTTAGAAAAAAATAGGTTTTAAGGAAACTTAAATTCAAAATAAAACAATATTTTTTTTCCTTTATAGTCTAAGATTTGTCAACATAATCAAATTATAGGTTCTCTTTTTAATTACCATCTATGGATATGAAGTAAATGTTAGCATATAAACTTAAATAGTTGGTTCAGTTTAGGAAACAATAGGTTTTAAGGAAACTTAAATTCAAAATAAAACAGCCTTCCTTTTTTTTTCCTATATAGTCTAAGATTTGTCAACATAATCAAATCATAGGTTCTCTTTTTAATTACCAACTATGGATATGAACTAAATGTTAGCATATAAATCTAATTAGCCTGTTCAGTTTAGGAAACAATAGGTTTTAAGGAAACTTAAATTCAAAATAAAACGGTCCTTTTTTTCCCTATATAGTCTAAGGTTTGTCAATATGAGGATTCTATTTTAATTGCCAAACTATATATGAAGTAAAGGTTATCATATAAAAGTAATTAGTTGGTTACAATTTAGGAAACAATAGGTTTTAAGGAAACTTAAATTCAAAATAAAATGATATTTTTTTTCTATATAATCTAAGGTTTGTCAACATAATCATACGTTCTCTTTTTAATTGCCAACTAGATATGAAGTAAAGGTCAATATAAATGTAATTAGTTGGTTACAATTTAGGAAACAATTGATTTTAAGGAAACTTACATTCAAAATAAAACGGTCCTTTTTTTTTCCTACGTAGTCTAAGGTTTAACATAATCATAGGTTCTCTTTTTAATTACCAAGGATATGAAGTAAAGGTTAGCATATAAATCGTAATTAATTGGTTATAATTTAGGAAACAATAAGTTTTAAGAAAATTTAAAATCAAAATAAAATGGTCATTTTTCCCTATATAGTCTAAGGTTTGTCAACGTAATCATTAGGTTCTCTTTTTAATTGCCAACTAGATATGAAGTAAAGGTTAACATATAAACGTAATTAGTTGGTTACAATTTAGGAAACAAATAGGTTTTAAAGAAACTTACATTCAAAATAAAACGATCCTTTTTTTCCTATATAGTCCAAGGTTTGTCAACATAGTCATAGGTTCTCTTTTTAATTGCCAACTATGGATATGTTTAGCTTTTATTTTCTAAAATTTTTAGTTAATGTTTTTTTTATAGCAAATTAATTGTACATTTTTACAATTCATTTAGAAATTTTCTAAATTTTATTATACTAAACATTACTAATAATATACTTGTATATATTTTTTTACAATTCATGTTTCATTTACCAAATTACTTGTACAATTCATTTTCTAAATTTATTATACTTGTACATGTGTTTTTATAGAAATTTTCTAGACATTAATAAAAATATTTTTAAATTATACTAATTTAAATTATACTAACTTTTATTTTCTAAAACTTTATTACATTTTTTTTCGAAAAAAATTCGGGTCGCCCCGTTCCAACCCTGAACCGGTCCGGGCCAGGCCCGGTTCAGCCCGGCCCGCCCGAAACCGGGCCATGGGTCCGGACTGGGTTCAGATTTTTCGGATCCAGACCGGTCCGGCCCCGCCCGGCCCGTCTTCATTCTGGGTCCGGGCCGGCCCAGCCCGGCCCAGAGAACACCTTGAAATTGCTGTATGGCAAGCAGTGTTGTTTTGTTTTGTTTTTCATGGGCCAAAGATCTGTCATGGGCCGTGTCATTGGAACTAATTGACGTGGAACGTTCTCTCTCATGATAATGATACAATACCATACCAATACCTCCTCTTCCGAATATTAAGAGCGTGGACGCATAAGACGCGCCATACCAAAGCCCTCTCTCCCACCAAAGCCACAATACCGCCTCTCTCTCTCTCTCTCTCTCTCTCTCCTCCCCACCCCCAAATTTTTTTTCATGACTATGGAAGAGAAATCTCAACAAAATCAACAACAATAAGCCGGTCGATCAATATTCGACTGATCATCGATCATCAAGATCATCGGAGTCTTCGTCGGAGTCGGGGGAGTGAGCTCCGTAGGCCCCGCTCGAACCCCCTCGCCCATCAGAGATGTCTGCAATAGTCTGCGGCAAGAGATCCCCTTCCTCCTTCTTCGAAGACCCAATCCTCAACCACCAGAACAACACCAACAAGAGGATCCGGCGCTACTCCTCCTCCCTCTCCCCCACCCGCCCTCTCTCCTTCGACGCCGCCGGCGCCGGACTCGCCCGCCTGCAGTCCATGTTCCCCCACATGGACCCCCAGGTCTGATCCGATCTCTCTAAAAAAAATTGATTTTGACCGGTTGTATGTGATTCTACGTAATGGGCATCTGTCAAAATTTGATTTTTGATGCGAGTTTGATCGGTTTTATATGTTTCTACATAGTGGATATCTCTCAAAATTTTAATTTGACGTGGTTTTATGTGCTACTGCTTAGTGGGTTTCTCTCAAAATTTGATCTTGACGAGTTTTGCATGCAAGTTTGATTGTGTTCGTGTGTTTCTACGTAATGGGCTTGCTTCAAAATTTGATATTTTGACAAGTTTTGATGCACGTTTGATTGGTTTTGTGTGTTTATACATAAAGGGTCTCTCTCAACTTTTGATTTTGACATTTAGATAGATACGATGATTTTTATCAGCTATTCTGTAATGGACATCTCTCAAATTTTGATTTTGATGAGTTTGATGCAAGTTTTTCGTACTTCCGGTGAGGGGTTTGTCCCTTTTTTTTTTTTGTAATGGGCATCTTTAAATTTCTGATTTTGACTAGTTTAATGCATGTTTTTGGTGTATACAATGATTTTATCAGTTTTTCTTAATGGAAGTTTTTCAAATTTTGAACTTTTACATTTTTGATGCAAATTTTTTGTAGATACAATGATTTTTATTGTTTTACATAATGGGCATATTAGACTTTTTTAGTTAATAAAAAACTTTTGGTAGATGCAATGAATCCAATGATTTTACATGGACAAATACTATGTCGGTTCCACTATAAACAACTTGCTTCATGCATTTAGAGTAATTCACAAGATATATGAGGCTGTCATCTGTGATTTGAATCAGAACCCTACATAGAGAGGCTGTATAGCCACATTAGTAGTGCTGCCATTTGTGGTTTATCAGATAAAATGGTGAGGTGAGGCAAATGGAGATAATTTATATATCTAAGGACAGAAACATCGGAAAGTTGGAATTTTTAATGGATCCCCAACAAATGGAGTAAAACATAATATTATACGTTTGTTTGAAATTTTTACAGCATTATGACGGTTTCAATTCATCCTAGAAAATGTAGACATTGATTATAATATCTTCGTGTACATAGGCCACTTAGGGTGTATTTAGTTGTGATTCAAGGAACTAGAGCAATTCATGTTGTCTGCTTCTGCAGATTCTGTGAGCTTTTCCACTTGGGAATAACGAATTCACCTTTTCTGTACCGAAAGGAATACAGAATTATGGTAACTTTGTGTCTCAAAATAAAAAATGGTGATTTTACTGAGGCCTGCTTGTTGCCATTAATTTAAATTCAACTAATTGAGATCATGTAATTGTAATTCCAATTCCATGTGTTTATTTGGCATAGTACAATCCAATGAATCGAATTTGAAATTGTTCACTATGTTTTGGAATGAATTCTGGATACAATTACCTTTTCATTTTGAGAGAGAGAGAGAGCTGGAGAAACTTTTGATTTAATAACCATCTTTTTTTATCTTGGAGGTAAAGTTACCTCGGACACCTTTTAACACATGCAATTCACTGAATTCAACTCATTCACAATGACTGAATCTTATTTCCTTCTTTTTTTTACTTCCTCAAATTTGTATACAGAAGCGGAAATGGAGATTCCCTAGCTATTTTCAATTTCCAAATTAACGTTAACCAAATAGTGGACACCAATTCATCGGATTCCAATTCACAATAACCAAAAATTGCTGTATGACATTGTGTTATGTAAAATTTCTAATTTTAGCATTTAGCTTTCAGCATTTGATCTTGCCGATTTATACCTTCATTTTCTATGTGACGTTTGAACTATTATCAATATAGTATCATATTGAACTTTACATGACTCTAACAGTAAAAGTACTTGTTAAAGTTAATACTCTACTAATTGGACACATTTAGCACATGTGATGCATTGAATTCAAGCTCATTCATAATGACTGAATTTTAGTTCGTTCTTTTTTACTTCCTGAATTTTAGTTCCTCAAATTTGTATATAGAAGTGGAAATTGAGATTCCCTAGCGATTTTAAATTTCCAAACTAATGTTAACCAAAATGTAGAGAGCAATTCATTGGATTCCAATTCACAATAACCAAACATTATTATATGACATTGTGTTATGTAAATTTTCTACTTTTATCATTTAGCTTTCAGCATTTGATCTTGCCAACTTATGTTTAAACCTTCATTTTGTATGTGAAATTTGAACAACTATTATCAAGATAGTATATAGTATCATATTGAACTTTTACATGACTCTTACAGTAAGTGTACCGCTAATGTTAATACTCTACTCATTGGTCCTTTAGTTAGTTATGAGCTTATGTTTTCTGGTTGGTAAAGACCTCATTTGTAAACTATAGCTTATGTGCAATCTATAGCCGATAATGTTAGCAATGTATTCTTCCAGCTTCTTGAGAGAGTGCTTGAAGAATCTGGGAATGATTTGGATTCGGCTATTAGGAGTTTGAATGACCTGTGTTTGGAATCGGCTGAAGGAAACATAGCTTCTGTTGCAACTACATCTGATGCCGAAACTAAAACAACCATTCAGCATTTGGGAGATGCAAATGCATTTGGAGCCACAAATGTACAGACAACATTACCTGGTACGGAGTACTTACACTTTGATCCGTTACCTGGTACTGAGTACTGACATTTTGATCCTGTACTATTGTGTGCTACATATGAATAAGCAAGCAACATCCAACTGGTATTTTCATAGACAGTTTAAATTGTATTGATCAACATAAATATATAATATTTCAAGATGAATATTTTTCTTTTGCATGGAAGAATCTGAATTCCATCTATATACCCGTTCATGGATCACAGCTACTATGATCAATGCACAAAAAAAATGGCTGATCTTTCTCAAGAAGCTTGTCAATTTGGTTTTGCTCCTTAGCTAATATTATTTTGTTGGTGCTAGTATACTACTAATGGACAGCAAGAATGACAGAGATGTGGACCACATGATTTCATGTCAATTTATTGCTAGTTGCTCCATAGTATGATCAATCTGGCATGCACAGAAAGTTGGTTCAATCTTTCTCTAGAAGCTTATCAATAAGCTTACCAATATAGTGTTTAGCTTATCAATAAAGTTTTTTGCACCGTAGATGATATTATTTTGGTGGAGGTGGTCTAATGACAATGACAGTGATGTGGACTGCATGCTTTCGTGCTTTTGTGTTGCAGTTTTTTCTACATAATTAGCAAGTTCTTGATGTTGAAATATCCTTCCACAACTACAGAATATGTCAAAACTTTCTCAATTTCATTTACTTTCGAATTCGTAAGAGCTATATTGTGATTCTAGTCTCTTTCGGATTCTATCTTGTTATGATTTGGATAATGCCAAAGACTTACAAGCTATAAGGTCATCAATTACACTCTTTGTATTGGTGGAATTTGAAAAGTCTCTAACCTTACAGAGGTTAATAATTACTGTCTTGCCTATAGTAATGGGCATATCTATCTAGCGTCATATGTACCTAAGGTGTTCTTTATATGTCAACCTCCTGCTGTATAGTTATTTTTGTATTTATTAACCAGTTGTTTATACATTCTTCCTGTGTAGCTTTCTAGTGGTCTACTTGAGTTGTTATGTTTTCAAAGCAAGGAAAGAGTGATGTAGGGGGGTGGATATATTCAGTTGGCACCATCTGATTAAGTTATATTCTAATGAGGATCAGAGTATATCTTTTTGTTTCTTTCTAATGCCAGTTTGCGTACTTAAACACATGGTCAGTCATTTTATTTTACTTCTTTCAGGCTTGTAGTTTGAGAAGGAATTACTTAGACTGGAGGTATCTGAATCCCTTTACATCACACAAGTTGTTATTTCTCTAATTTGCTAGAATCTGATGGAACTCCCGAGCTTAACATTAGATAACTACTTTTCCGTCGTGGTAGTCTTAGGCATGCAGCATCGTCATTCTTCTACAGCTAGTGAATTAAGTATCTAGTTTCCTGTTGTTTAGCATGCTAAATGTCACGCACAAAAGTTTGCGCCCCACCGAGACATATTTGCATAACTCGTTGCGGACCGGGGTTATGCGAGAAGCTTCTGGAATGTTCTAGAAGATGGTGGAATCTTCCAGAAGGCTCGAGAATCTTCCAGAAGGACCAAGAATCTTCCAGAAGATTCAAGACCTTTCTAGATGTCTCATGATCTTTCTAGATTGGCTAGAAGCTTCCATATAAATCTAGGCTTAGAATATTCCTCGAATAATTCCTGGAATATTCCTCTTCAGAAGTTTCCATGTAAAGCTCTATGAGCCCTATAAATAAGTGCGAGGCTCATTTGCTCCTCACCACCCAAAGTTGTCTTTTCTAGTATAGTGAAGTTTTAATCTTCTACTCTCTCTCTCTCTTTTGCTCCACAATATTTTCAATATCGCCTTAGCGATCTAGCTAAGCATTGGGGGAAGGCTTGCACGACTTTTCGAGGAGGAAGATGGTGCGCCGCACGGGTCGAAGTGTAGCCTAAAACACTAAGTCAGTGACAAGTGGTATCAGAGCTAAGGTCGGTTGGTGCTATGTCGACATCCGAGATCGCCTAAGGAGGGGCACGCCAAGACGTACAAGAGGGGCAAGAGTAAGGAGTCTATGGCGAAGCGTAGCCTTGTGGATCTTGCCGAACGTGTTGGAGTCTTGGAGACGGGTTCGAGGGACATGGAGATGCGCATGGGCTCCGTGGAGCAAAGCAATACGAGGCTGGAAAGGTACTTCGATGGGCTGGAGAGCGATGTTGCTTTGTCCATGGCAATCTTTCAGAAGCAATTCTAAGAGATCCGACCCACACTTGAGGAGGAGCTCAAGGGGCATCGTTCGGAGATTGAGGACTTGCATAGGAAGGTCCAAGGCTACGATGAGCTAAAGACCATGGAGAGTTGCAGAGAACTCAAGACCAAAGTTGCCATCTTGGAGAAGGCCGTTGCGAACGGTGGACCTTCGAGTAGGGGGGCATCGAGGAGAAGGAAGATCCCCGAGCAAAATCCTTCAGCGGGGTGCGGGATGCCAAAGAAGTTGAGAACTTCTTGTGGAACATGGAGCGATACTTCAAGGCATTACACATCAATGATGACGCTGAGAAGGTGGATATTGCTTCACTCTACTTCACAGACGATGCGATGTTGTAGTGGCGTCGAAGGTGCATGGAGGCCGAGAAGGGTTTGTGCTTAATAGAGACTTGGGAGGATCTCAAGAAGGAGATCAAGTCTCAATTCTATCCGGAGAATGTGAAGTTTGAAGCGAGCCGGAGCTTGCGGCAACTCAAGCATATCGGGGCGATCAAGGAGTACATCACGGAGTTTACACACTTGATGCTCGCGATATCTAACATGGACGAGGAGGATCGTTTGTTCTTCTTCCTCGATGGACTCAAACCTTGGACGGCTCAAGAATTGCAGCGACAGAGGGTGCAAGACTTGAATACCGCCGTGGCAGCAGCGGAGCGGCTCGTCGAGTACATGTGGGACGACAACGATGTCGAGGCCAAGCCAAAGTCCACCAAGGGGAATGGTGGGGGAGAGGGGGAGAGCTCTCCTAAGGAGGGTCTGTCCGAGGGAGAGAAGCACGAGAAGGTCCAATCCGAGCGAGTTGTTTCATGCTTCATGTGCAGAGAAGCACCTTGCTCGGGATTGTCCGATGAGGAGCATGCATGTGAATGTCGTCCGAAGCGAGAAGGTGGAGGACGAAGAGTGTTAAGTGGGAGCGCACATGGGAGCATTGCGCTTACTCAACGCTGTGAAGACCAAGTCTGCTGTGTCGAGGACTCCAAGCAAAGATGTCACGTCCCGCTTCCCGGATGGAAGGGTGACGTCATAAACACATCCCCAGGCTACGCGCCGAAATTCGCGATTGTCGCCCGTAATCATCAGCAGAATGGAAAATACAAGAAATTCTCATGGCATTAAAATATAGTGTAGCTATATTACAGGGAACTTTTCCAACAATTCTATTACAGATTATTACAAAAATAGATTTGCAAAATGACAACGATACTGCTGGTCATAATTGTGGGTAGTCCAGACAGTTATTCCTCGTTGTAGTGCGGCGACACTTCGGCGGAGGCGTCTTCTTCTTCTTCACCTAGTGAACAAATACTAGGTCGTTTAGAAAACGACGAGCAAGTCCTCGGCCAAGAACGGTAAAAGTTAGACAAAATAATGAATATGTAGTTTTTAAAGAAGAGACACGGTATACGAAATTGCACTACTATATATATACATGCTTTAGTAAAACAGGAATGAAGATCAATGTCCTACTCCATGAATAATAAGATTTCCGAGCTTCCCTTGAGCTTTTAATAGGAATTGCTTCCCTTGAGCAATTTAGGGACACTGCCAATTTATAATAGACAGCGTTGATTTCTGGAGTAAGATTTGAAATGAAATGCAGTTTTGAGAACAATACTCCGAATAATCCTCTAAATATTTTCCGTGAACAATCCCGTTAACCTGGGATCAGGTTGTGATTTCCGAGTCTCCCTTGGGCTAAAAAGACATCTATTGATGTTACTGTCAGATAGATGTAGTATTGATTCACGAGCCTCCCTTGGGCTAGTACACCCTAGTCGCAACTAGATGTACTGATTCACGAGATTCACGAAATACTGATCAGCTTTTTTGTTATTTATGTTACGGGATATCTAGGGATATTCAGTTGTTCTCCCCTCCCAAATGCTTCCTTAGATAAGAAATTTCCGAAGGTCGAAAATTTGTCTATCTCCTAAATTTCTCAAAAATTTCGGCAGAGTCTCCTTTGTATTTTGGAGCCCCGAAAATTTACAAGAAAACATATATATAATGAAAGTAAAATATGGGCTCGCCGACCCCTTCGGTGGAGCAACTCTCAACACCGGAACCACGCAAGTAAATAATTGGGCTCGCCGACCCCTTCGGTGGAGCAACTCTCAACACCGGAACCACGCAAGGAAGAAAGAACAAAAAGAACTAGAGATTTATACCTGAGCAAGCAATGATTACCTTTCTTTGGCAATTAATCAGGTCGCAGCTTGCTAATAGCTTGCAGTTTGTCAAATGGAGCAAATATTTATTCAACTATGCAAGACTTTATAATGTATAACTATATATGTACAGATATATATATATATATGTATGTATATGGATAAATATGCATATATATATATATGTATGTACATATATATATTTAGATATATATATATATATACTGGAAATTGCTGAGAAACCCAATTTCGGGGTGGGCTTTTATGAAATGCCCACCCGCTGGATAAGTTTTATGAAATACCCAGAATTAAGTATTTTCACGTTAAATATTCCAAGATTCCCTTTTAGATGCCATCCGCTAGAAACTGCTATTTTTATAATACCGAAACTACCCCTCCGCGCGAATTGGTCATCTATATGTATTTGAATTCAAAAAACTCAGATCTGGATTGCGATTTTCGTCTTCTTCTTCTTCACGGGAAATCTGAATTCCATTGCTCTCATATTCAGCAGAGATCGCAAAGATCGTTCGTAGTTCGGTGTGTTTTTCTTCAGTCGAACTCAGATCATCGCTCGTCATCATCATTACCATCATCATCATCTTCATCGTGGAGAAATTTGAACTCAGATCTTCAATTGTGGAGAGAAGATCTTTCTTCTTCTTTTCCATAAGAATTATCATCGCTTTGAAAGAAGAACGAAACTCTTTATTCCTGAAAAAACTAAATTACATGTTTTAACACTGGAAATGACCATTCTCCGTCTTAATTAGGACGGAGAATGGCATTCTCCGTCTTAATTAGGACGGAGAATGCCATTCTCCGTTTTATTTAAGACGGAGAATGCCATTCTCCGTCCTAATTAACACGGAGAATGACATTCTCCGTTTCCGTCTTAATTAGGACCGAGAATGTCATTCTCCGTCTTAATTAGGACGGAGAATGGCATTCTCCGTTTTATTTAAGACGGAGAATGGCATTCTCCGTCCTAATTAACACGGAGAATGGCATTCTCCGTGTTTCTAACACGGACTAAATTACACGTTTTAACACTGGAAATGACCATTCTCCGTCTTAATTAGGACGGAGAATGGCATTCTCCGTCTTAAATAGGACGGAGAATGCCATTCTCCGTCCTATTTAAGACGGAGAATGCCATTCTCCGTCCTAATTAACACGGAGAATGACATTCTCCGTTTCCGTCTTAATTAGGACCGAGAATGTCATTCTCCGTCTTAATTAGGACGGAGAATGGCATTCTCCGTTTTATTTAAGACGGAAATAAAACGGAGAATGGCATTCTCCGTCCTAATTAACACAGAGAATGGCATTCTCCGTGTTTCTAACACGGAGAATGGTCATTCTCCTGCGTTTTAACACTAGAATGACCATTCTCCGTGATAAATTACACGGAGAATGGCATTCTCCGTCCTAATTAAGACGGAGAATGGTCATTCTCCGTTTAATTTAGCACGGAGAATGGCCATTCTCCGTCTTAATTAGGATGGAGAATGCCATTCTCCGTTTTATTTAACACGGAGAATGACATTCTCCGTTTCATTTAACACGGAGAATGGCATTCTCCGTGTTTCTAACACGGAGAATGGTCATTCTCCTGCGTTTTAACACTGGAATGACCATTCTCCGTGTAAATTAAGACGGAGAATGGTCATTCTCCGTGTAAATTAAGACGGAGAATGCCATTCTCCTGCATTTTATGGTTAGCTGAAACTTTGGAGGGTCATAACTTTTGACTGGGAGGTCGAAACGAGGTCCTGTTTGTCGCAAAATGAGCGTATCGTCGAGGAGACTGAAAGTAACAGCTTCACTGTTAGACGGCCTTCCGAAATTTTAGATTCGCAAAAAAATGATGTTTGGACCTCCGTTTTAGCACTTTTGTCGTTCGTCCCGGTCTTTCCGAAATTTTTCGACGAGTTTTTGAAGATTTTTGAGGAGAAAACCTAGATTCGAAAGTGAGCAGCGTATGGAAGAAGATGGAGTATTGAAACGTTTTTTTAAGAGCAGTTTTGTGGGTGTTTCCAATAAATTAAAAGGAAGGGCAAAAGGGTCATTTGGAACCCGCTTTGGATAAGTTTCTCTAATTCTGGGCACGCGATGAAAGTTTTTTTAGCGGTGGGTTTTACATAAAATTTTTTTAGTTTTTGGACATTTCATAAATCTTCCCATATATATATATATATATATATATATATATATATATATATATATGGATATATATACATATATATAGGTATGTGTATATATATATATATATATATATATATACATATATATGTAGATAGTATAACGAAAATTAAACCAAATGAAACTCTTCCGTAACACATGCATGAAGCAGGAGAATGAAAAATAAACGGAAATTATTTCTAACTATGGACTCACACAAAATTGAGTAAAAAACACAGTGAGTAGAGAAAATAGGGTCCTTGTATTTTTACCTTCCTGGCGTACGGTCCAGTCGTTCAGTTCCAATGTTTATGACAACTTACCATTGGAGAGTCGCATATGTTCATATGTGTTTGTTTGTTCATGAAGAGTTCAATAGTTCATGTCCACAATTGTAAGTCCAAAATCTGTGTCCGAAATTGATTCCTCTATTTGTGTCCAACGTTTATCCACTTGTCACTTGTTCGTGATACGTTACAATAAATATTTAATACTTTTGTCTATGTCTATCAAAAATTAAACATTTGCAAAAATTAAAGTTGCAATATTTTAAAATATCTCAAATTGGGTTAAATGTTATCAAAATTTCAGAATTTAATTAACCATGATTAGGGATATTCCCTTAACTTTTATTCCAAGCTAAATATTATGAGAAGGAGAAATTTATATGTAGCATGATATTCAGATTTTAAAAGATTAACCGATACAATTTTAAATTCCTATTATTACCAAAACTTGACAAAACTTGTGTAATTATAACAAAATTTCGGAATCTAACATGATTTATAATAATTCCTATTAAATTCTAGATGGAAAAGATTAGGGAAGAAGGGGAGGAGAGGAGGACTTGCCTTGGATTGGGAATGCCCTAGACTTCTCCACAAGCCCTAATTGAATCCCGATAGCAAAATAACAATTTTGTTAGTATTCTAACCTAGTTGGAATTGGAAAAAAAATAGAGATTGGGGAAAGGAGAAGAAGTTTACCTAGGTTTCCTCTCTTTGGAATTGATGGAGAAAAGGATGAAGAAGAAGATGGAGTGGAAGATGAAGTGGAGGTGGCCGGGAGGGGCGGCCGGCGGCTGGCAGCGGACGGCGGGCGGCAGCGGCAGCAGCTGGGGTCGGGAGGGGGGTCGGGTGTGAGTGTTTTTTTTTTTTTTTTCCTTTTCCTTTCTCTTTGTAGTGTGTGTGTGTGTTTATATAGGGAAAGGGGGGGGGGGTTATGTGCTGCTGGTGGTGGGATTTTGGGGTGTGTGTGTTTGAGTGTTGGGGGGGGGGAGATTATATAGAGGGGTGGGATGGTGAGGTGTCCCCCTTCTCCACTCTTCCTATAAATTCTATTGGTTTAAAAATAGTTTGAACAAAATAAAATAAAAAAAATATAATAATATTACTAATAAAGAAAAAGAATATGACAAGTCTACTCCCCTTAAGAAAATTTCGTCCTCGGAATTTGAAATAACTAGTACAACAATTGATTTCTAACCTGGTTTATGGAATAGATACGGATATTGTTTCCGCATATCTCCTTCCTTCTCCCAAGTTGAATCTCCAGGCGAATCCTTGCTCCATGCGACTCGTACTAATGGAATGATCCGATTGCGGAGTACCTTCTCTCTTTGATCCAAGATCCCAACGGGTTTCTGTTCTATCCGTAGTGTAGGCCCAACGGTGATTTCTGAATGGTCGAGTATATGGCTCGGATCCGACACGTATCTTCGTAATTGGAAAACATGGAATACATCGTGAACTCCCTCTAGTGTTGGGGGTAAAGCAAGCCGATATGATACATTCCCTACTTTCTCCAGTATGTCGAAGGGCCCAATGTATCTCAGACTCAGTTTTCCTCTGGTCCCGAATCTGATGGTTCCCTTGGTTGGTGAAATCTTCAGAAAAACATGATCTCCAGGTTGAAATTCCAGTATTCTGCGATGCTTATCAGCCCACATCTTCTGTCTATCCTGGGCTGCTTGCAAGTGACTTTTTATTATCTTGACTATGTCCACAGTTTGTGTCACCAGTTCTGGTCCTAACAATTGTCTTTCTCCCACGTCGGTCCAACATATCGGCGATCTGCATTTTCTACCATATAGTGCTTCAAAAGGGGCCATTTTGATACTATCGTGATAACTGTTGTTATATGAAAATTCCACCAGATGTAGATGATCATCCCATGCTCCTCCAAAGTCTAAAGTACAAGCTCTCAGCATGTCTTCTAGTGTCTGAATGGTTCTTTCAGACTGGCCGTCCGTTTGGGGGTGGTAGGCGGAGCTAAATTTCAATTGAGTGCCAAGGTTTTCCTGCAAGCTTTTCCAGAAGTGTGAAGTAAACCGGGTATCTCTATCTGATACTATACTCACTGGTACTCCATGTTGACTGACAATCTGTTTCATATATGTTTCTGCCAGTACCTCTGTTGACTGTCCAACTCGAAAAGGAAGAAAACGAGCGGACTTCGTAAGTCTATCCACAATGACCCAAATAGCATTATTATCCCTTTGGGTCCTAGGCAGCTGTCACAAAATCCATCGTGAGATGCTCCCACTTCCATTCTGGTATGGACAACGGCTGAAGAAGTCCTGCTGTTCTTTGATGCTCTGCTTTCACTTGTTGACAGACGAGACATCTGGATACGAATCTGGCGACTTCTCTCTTCATTCCGTGCCACCAAAATGTCTGTTTTAAATCTTTATACATCTTAGTGCTGCCCGGATGAATAGAATATTGTGAGTTATGGGCTTCTGTCATGACCTCCGTTCTCAAATCTCCACTGGGTACACATAGCCGATCTCCGAATCTTAGCGACCCGTCCGGGTGCTTCCTTATCCCGGTCTGGAGCCCTGTTTCTGTTTGTTTCCAAATTTTCTGAAGTTTTGGATCACTTTGTTGGGCTTCCTTAATTCTATCTATTAAGGAGGATTGTATTTGTAAGTTTTGCCATATCCCTTCGGTTATCGGGCATATGACTTCAATTCCCATTTTCCTCAAATCCTCAAGGATTTCCTTGGGTGTATTTAGAAAGAAAGCTTCAGGTCTTCTACTTAAGGCATCGGCCACTTTATTAGCCTTGCCTGGATGATATGTTAGCTCCATATCAAAATCCTTCAGTAACTCCAACCATCTTCTTTGCCTCATATTGATCTCCTTTTGTGTGAAGACATACTTTAAGCTTTTGTGATCGGTGTAGATTTTGATTCTTTCTCCGTATAAATAGTGTCTCCATAACTTGAGTGCAAACACCACTGCTGCAAGTTCGAGATCATTAGTTGGATAATTTCTTTCATGTGCCTTTAATTGTCTGGATGCATATGCTATGACTCTTCCGTGCTGCATCAGTACACATCCTAGACCCTTTCCTGATGCATCACTATATATCTCATATCCACCCGAACCAGATGGTAATGCCAGTATTGGGGCTGAAATTAATCTTTTCTTTAATTCGTCAAATGCGGCTTGACATTTCTCTGTCCAGTTAAACTTTTCTTCTTTTCGGGTAAGACGGGTTAAAGGTTCTGCAATCCTTGAAAATTTTCTACGAATCTTCGGTAATAACCAGCCAACCCCAAGAAACTTCTGATTTCCGCTACAGACTTAGGTGTCGGCCAAGACTTAACTGCTTCCACTTTCTTTGGGTCTACCGAGATACCTTCTCCACTGACAATATGCCCTAAAAACGGTATTTGATCCAGCCAAAATTCACATTTACTAAGTTTAGCATATAATTGTTCTTCCCGTAGAGTTTGCAGCACTATCCTCAAGTGTTTTTCATGCTCCTCTTCACTTTTGGAGTATATAAGAATGTCATCAATGAATACAATCACAAATTTGTCCAGATATTGATAAAATACTCGATTCATCAGGTCCATAAATATAGCTGGTGCATTTGTCAACCCGAATGGCATAACTAAGAATTCGTAATGCCCATACCGAGTTCTAAATGCAGTCTTTGGAATATCTTCCCTTTTTACCTTTACTTGATGATATCCGGATCTCAAATCAATTTTTGAAAATACCCTTGCTTCTCCTAACTGATCAAACAATTGATCGATCCTAGGTAAGGGATATTTGTTCTTGATGGTAACCTCATTCAAAGCCCTATAATCAATTACTAGGCGTAGGGTACCATCATTCTTTTTCACAAATAATACCGGCGCACCCCATGGCGAAGCGCTAGGCTGAATAAATCCCTTGGATAATAATTCTTTTATTTGTTTGTTTAACTCAGCCAGCTCCTCCTTGTTCATTGGGTATATCTTTTTGGCTATGGGTGCAGCTCCAGGTATTAAATCTATAGAGAATTCTACCGCTCTATCTGGGGGTAGCCCTGGCAATTCTTCTGGGAATACGTCCTTAAATTCTTCTACTACTCTTGGGAATGGTTGTTCTGCCACTCCTTGCAGCAGTACTGGTAGTTCAAATTTCTCTAATTCTTCTGCATTGAATTCATTCTGGTCCCTTACAAACTCACAAAATTCTCCGTCAGGGAGTTGAAAGGAAACTTTCCCTTGACCGCAATCTATGTTGGCTAATGTTGCAGTTAACCAATCCATACCCAATATTATATCATAGTTGCTTGTTGGGAATACGAGCAACCGGGTACGAAAAGCTCCTCTACCCAGTTTTATAGGACATCTACTACAGACCCGACTGACTTCTACTACTCCATTACCGGTGAGGACCTTTAGTGATTTAGGCAGAGATTGTGACTCTATTTCACGTTGTGATATAAAAGAAGATGATATAAATGAATGGGTAGCCCCGGAATCAAATAATACTGATGCTGGATATGCAGAAATTAAAATGGTACCTGAAATTACTTCTCCGGGAATATTAGCGTCTTCAGCTCCCATCACAAATGCTTGCCCTTGCTTATTCCTTTTCTTGTTATTATTTTGGGCTTGAGTCGCCCGTTGTGCCTGTTGAAATTGATATGCCTGAGGTGCATAGGGCGGCCTGTGCTGATTTCCATAAACCATACCTGCTTGTGATATTGGTGCCTGCATCATAGGTCGTGGTTGGTTTCCTTGAACTGGAGGTCGGTATCCTTGATTGAAGCTTTGTGTGATTGCCCCAGTTGCAGGTATTTGAGGGCATTGATTTGTTAGATGGTTTCCTGCTCCACACTTCAAACAAAGTCCCAATCTCTTCCGACATGCATTTATTCTATGGCCCGGTTTGTGGCAGTAATTACAGACAACGGGTCTGTCTGGGTTGCCATTCTGAGGACGCTTAGGCGGTCCCTGCCAATGATTCTTGGAGGATGCCCCCTCCTCAAAAGTCCTCTTAGGTTGTGGAGACCGGAAAGGTTGTTCTTCTTTTAGTATCCTTTCTTGGTCTCGAGCTGCTTCTGTTGCCTCTGAAAATGTTCGGCACCTATAAGAGGCGACCCTACTTTTCAGTTGGGTCCCAAGTCCTTCTACGAACCTGGATATCTTTGTGTCTTCATCTGCTATCATGTTGGGGGCAAATCGACTAAGCCGGAAAAATTCCGCAACGTACTCATCAACTGTACGTCTCCCTTGTTTAGATAGTTGAATTGTCTTTCCAATTCTATCCGCGCTGACTTGGGATAGAATCTGTCTTCAAATTTCTTCTTAAATTCTGCCCATGACATGTCCTCATCAGAATCTTCAGGGTACTCGGCACTCCACCAGTATCCAGCTATGTCCTCCAGCTGGATGCGGATTGCGGGTACCATGTCCTCAGGTTTAACTTTGGCTGCCTTCATCAACCCTTCAATGGTTCTCAGCCATTGACTTGCTTCCATTGCATTTTCAGTCCCTTTAAACTTGGGCGGCCTAAGATCCCTGAATTCTTTTAGGGTTTTATCCTTGGTATTATTTGAATTCTGCATTTGTTCTAGTATCGTAGTATTTGTGGCATGGGCAGCATTGGCCTGTTGATTATTGGATTCCAATAATCGCTGGAACAATTGGAACATGTCAGCCACGGTTTGCTCCGTTGATGTTTGCGGTGGTGGATTGTTTGATTGAGTATGATTGTCCATATCCTGAAATAAATGACACAATTTCCTCAGGGAATATTCACAATATTCATTCATAACAAGGTGTACAGCAGAGCCATATATATTTCATTAAAATGAGAGTATTACAAAATGTGGTTCCTACTCTCAACTTCACATTTGTTTACATTCTTTTCATCTAATCTACTTGTGTCACTCCACCTCCCCAAAATGTGACATAGTATCTATCTTTAACTATCCTTTCTTGTATACACATCTGCCGATTTCAAAATACCACACAGCAGACAAAAAGATTCCTTCTTCACTGTACATATGTTGGTTAGGTTTTTCTTATTCTATGGCCTCGATGAGGATTCTTTCCTCAGTGAGGATGTCAACTTCTGGATGGAGTCTTTCAAAATCATCTAATGTACCCTCATATCCATGTAGTCCGATATAAATACGATTTGGGTCTCGGACATGCAGACAGTAAGTTGTATTTTCCTGATATACTTCGGCTCCGTCTTCAATGTCCCTGACAATGGGACGCATGACTGCATAGAATACTTGGTAGACATGGATATCGTACCAGTCAGGTGCGTTCCACATTAGTCTGGCATAGCGCTGGTATAAGTATATAGTGTAATCACTTCCGTCCCATTCCAAACTTGGCATAAATAGATCCATACCTACATTCATAATATTCTTAAGAAAATATTTACCAGGAATAAAATATAGGAAAAGCATATTTATTTATACAACATGTTCCTACTACATACATTCTTATATTTCATACATTCATGATCCTCCTACATATTGGGGTTCTAATACTTATTTTACATATTTCACTACCTATATTCACATATATCCCTTACAAAATTAAGGATCTAATATTTACATATCTATATTCATACATCATCATCACCCTAGGGGTCTAAATCCACATGCGTCTTATATTAAGGATTCTCGCCTCTGGGTATGCTTGCTTCCATTCTTCTAGTGTACCGTTACGTTCATTCTCCGGACCTTCGGAGGATTCTGCCTTGATTAGTACATAATAATGTACCGTATTATAATATATCTTTCTTTCATCTACGATGTCTGTCACCACTGGGTATTTCATCTCGTAGTGTACTCCATAAGCTTCTATCATTCCCTTTGGCGCTACTTTCCACATCTTCTTCACAAATGCATAATACTCGTCCATGCTATGACTGTCATTGTTCAGTCTTGCGAAGGGTGCAAATCGGGGCATTATCTACATCAAGAATTTCTTGAGTCACTATCCATTTACTAGGATTAAACAGTTGGTTAGAAAAGAGGCAATCATCTGTTAACTATTGATACTTCCTTCTCAAGGATTTCTAGAGTGTGATTGGGACTCGTAGTGCTTCCTACGATTCTAGAACCTACGTTTTTCCGAACCTATGTCCTATCTAGATTTTCCATTCTTGCTGACCTGCATGGGCCACCAGCTTAAAGGACGTGTCACGTCCCGCTTCCCGGATGGAAGGGTGACGTCATAAACACATCCCCAGGCTACGCGCCGAAATTCGCGAATTGTCGCCCGTAATCATCAGCAGAATGGAAAATACAAGAAATTCTCATGGCATTAAAATATAGTGTAGCTATATTACAGGGAACTTTTCAACAATTCTATTACAGATTATTACAAAAATAGATTTGCAAAATGACAACGATACTGCTGGTCATAATTGTGGGTAGTCCAGACAGTTATTCCTCGTTATAGTGCGGCGACACTTCGGCGGAGGCGTCTTCTTCTTCTTCACCTAGTGAACAAATACTAGGTCGTTTAGAAAACGACGAGCAAGTCCTCGGCCAAGAACGGTAAAAGTTAGACAAAATAATGAATATGTAGTTTTTAAAGAAGAGACACGGTATACGAAATTGCACTACTATATATATACATGCTTTAGTAAAACAGGAATGAAGATCAATGTCCTACTCCATGAATAATAAGATTTCCGAGCTTCCCTTGAGCTTTTAATAGGAATTGCTTCCCTTGAGCAATTTAGGGACACTGCCTATTTATAATAGACAGCGTTGATTTCTGGAGTAAGATTTGAAATGAAATGCAGTTTTGAGAACAATACTCCGAATAATCCTCTAAATATTTCCCGTGAACAATCCCGTTAACCTGGGATCAGGTTGTGATTTCCGAGCCTCCCTTGGGCTAAAAAGACATCTATTGATGTTACTGTCAGATAGATGTAGTATTGATTCACGAGCCTCCCTTGGGCTAGTACACCCTAGTCGCAACTAGATGTACTGATTCACGAGATTCACGAAATACTGATCAGCTTTTTTGTTATTTATGTTACGGGATATCTAGGGATATTCAGTTGTTCTCCCCTCCCAAATGCTTCCTTAGATAAGAAATTTCGAAGGTCGGAAATTTGTCTATCTCCTAAATTTCTCAAAAATTTCGGCAGAGTCTCCTTTGTATTTTGGAGCCCCGAAAATTTACAAGAAAACATATATATAATGAAAGTAAAATATGGGCTCGCCGACCCCTTCGGTGGAGCAACTCTCAACACCGGAACCACGCAAGTAAATAATTGGGCTCGCCGACCCCTTCGGTGGAGCAACTCTCAACACCGGAACCACGCAAGGAAGAAAGAACAAAAAGAACTAGAGATTTATACCTGAGCAAGCAATGATTACCTTTCTTTGGCAATTAATCAGGTCGCGGCTTGCTAATAGCTTGCAGTTTGTCAAATGGAGCAAATATTTATTCAACTATGTAAGACTTTATAATGTATAACTATATATGTACAGATATATATATATTATGTATGTATATGGATAAATATGCATATATATATATATATATATATATATATATATATATATATATATAGATATATATATGTATGTGTAGATATATATATATGGATATATATACATATATATAGGTATGTGTATATATATATATACATATATATGTAGATAGTATAACGAAAATTAAACCAAATGAAACTCTTCCGTAACACATGCATGAAGCAGGAGAATGAAAAATAAACGGGAATTATTTCTAACTATGGACTCACACAAAATTGAGTAAAAAACACAGTGAGTAGAGAAAATAGGGTCCTTGTATTTTTACCTTCCTGGCGTACGGTCCAGTCGTTCAGTTCCAATGTTTATGACAACTTACCATTGGAGAGTCCCATATGTTCATATGTGTTTGTTTGTTCATGAAGAGTTCAATAGTTCATGTCCACAATTGCAAGTCCAAAATCCGTGTCCGAAATTGATTCCTCTATTTGTGTCCAACGTTTATCCACTTGTCACTTGTTCTTGATACGTTACAATAAATATTTAATACTTTTGTCTATGTCTATCAAAAATTAAACATTTGCAAAAATTAAAGTTGCAATATTTTAAAATATCTCAAATTGGGTTAAATGTTATCAAAATTTCAGAATTTAATTAACCATGATTAGGGATATTCTCTTAACTTTTATTCCAAGCTAAATATTATGAGAAGGAGAAATTTATATGTAGCATGATATTCAGATTTTAAAAGATTAACCGATACAATTTTAAATTCCTATTATTACCAAAACTTGACAAAACTTGTGTAATTATAACAAAATTTCGGAATCTAACATGATTTATAATAATTCCTATTAAATTCTAGATGGAAAAGATTAGGGAAGAAGGGGAGGAGAGGAGGACTTGCCTTGGATTGGGAATGCCCTAGACTTCTCCACAAGTCCTAATTGAATCCCAATAGCAAAATAACAATTTTGTTAGTATTCTAACCTAGTTGGAATTGGAAAAAAAATAGAGATTGGGGAAAGGAGAAGAAGTTTACCTAGGTTTCCTCTCTTTGGAATTGATGGAGAAAAGGATAAAGAAGAAGATGGAGTGGAAGATGAAGTGGAGGTGGCCGGGAGGGGCGGCCGGCGGCTGGCAGCGGCGGCGGACGGCGGGCGGCAGCCGGCGGACGGCGGGCGGCAGCGGGGCAGCGGCAGCAGCTGGGGTCGGGAGGGGGGTCGGGTGTGAGTGTTTTTTTTTTTCCTTTTCCTTTCTCTTTGTAGTGTGTGTGTGTGTTTATATAGGGAAAGGGGGGGGTTATGTGCTGCTGGTGGTGGGATTTTGGGGGGTGTGTGTTTGAGTGTTGGGGGGGGGGGAGATTATATAGAGGGGTGAGATGGTGAGGTGTCCCCCTTCTCCACTCTTCCTATAAATTCTATTGGTTTAAAAATAGTTTGAACAAAATAAATAAAAAAAATATAATAATATTACTAATAAAGAAAAAGAATATGACAAAAGAGCTCATATACATCGATGTGAAGATCAATGGCATGAGCACACGGGCGTTGGTTGACATGGACGCCACTCATAACTTCATCGCGGGCGCGGAGGTCCGTCGCTTGGGTCTAGCCTTGGAGGAAGATCCGAGCATGATGAAGGCGGTCAATGTGGAGGCGCATCCCGTACAGGGGGTACCCAAGGGGGTCCGCATAGCGGTGGAAAATTGGTCGCGTGTTGCCAATTTTACCGTTGCGTCGCTGGATGACTTCAAAATGATACTTGGACATGGATTTCCTTATCGTGGCTAAGGCGATTCCGATGCCACATTTGGGAGTTGTCGGCAGTGTTCTAAAAATCGCTAGGCGGACTCGGTGCGGCGGAGGTCCGCCTAGCGCTTAGCCCGCCTAGATTTTTTTAATTTTTTTATAAATTTTGAATTTTGAAATTTAAAATTTAAAATCTCAATCTTCTAAAATCCAAATACTATCTTAAAATCCAAACAAATATCCAAAATACAACTAAGTGTATAAGCGTAAATAAATTTTCGTAGACCAAGTCAAAGAAGTTGAGATCTTTACGCAAAGACAGTTCCAGATTCTACACGAAGTCCATTTCAGACTTTACGCAAAGGTCAAACTGAGTCAAACTTAAGCTCTACGCAAGGGTTAAAGTTCAGACTTTACGCAAAGGTCAAATTGAGTCAAACTCAAGGGTTAAATTCAGACTTTACGCAAAGACAGTTTCACTCACTACGCAAAGAATGAGCTGTCCATGCTGCATTAAATGTACGAAGATACTGTTCTGACAAATTGATTCTCTGACAAATAGTTGCACAGAAGCCAAGAAGATTTTGTTGTTTAGTATGCCAACGAGCTGCTTTACGCTCGAGGAACAGCCTCCTCTTTACGCATAAGAGTTATTTGAGCTTTTACGCTCAAGGCTATCTCAGCCACTCTTTTTGCACGTAAAGTTTATTTGAGCCTTTACGCTCAAGGCTATTTTTTAGCTGCTTTACGCATGAAGCTTACTTTGAGCTATTTTACGCTCAGACATACCTAAACAGCATCCTTTACGCACCGTCTGTCCTGATTGTGTGGGAACGTGGTTTTCTGACGTGGCCTTCATGCCACATTTCTCGAAGAACGTGTGTACGTGTTCTCCTTATTTTATTGGATTATGGGACACGTATCAACATGCTAGAGGCCAATTTTTGTACGTGGGTGACAGATATTCTACCAACCTGCGTAGAGACTCAATATTTGTGCTTTTTACGCACAGAAGGACAAGCCTATATAAAGACTTCTTTTTAAGAAGAAGGGGGTGGATTTTTTCAGGCCAGATATCTTGAGAGAATTCATACTTTCAGAGCAAAGTGATTTTCCAGATCACTTCTCTTCAACTTTTCTTCAAGAACAGAGTGAAGCAAAGCATGAAAGCATTCGACCGTGCCATCAGTGCCAATTGTGTCGATACCTTTCTGGTGACTTAGTTCTTCCAGTTGTTCATCTCCAAACAGTTTTTCTTCATCATCATCGTGTGGTTCAAGGAACAAAGTGATCGCTCTCAGATCATACTTCCATAGCAATACTCTCCAGAATTTACTTGTACTTTTGTACATTTTCTCTGGTTTTCTTTCAAAAGTCTTAGGGCATTTTGTTAAGTGAAACACTAAGAATAAACAAAATAACATAAAATCAAAAAAACGGCCGCCTAGGGGTGCCTAGGACCCGTCTAGGCCCGCCTAGCCTACCGCCTAGGGGGTTTTCGGTGCGGTGGGCCGGCGCCTAGCGCCTAGGCGGCGCCTCGGCCGATTTTTAGAACATTGGTTATCGGCTTCATGGAAGAAGGCTCATCGTGCATGGTGAAAGCTGCACAAGGCAAGCCTTCGAAGGGAAAAGCTATCTCTGCTACTCAGCTCAAGAAGGATGGCAAAAGGGGGATGACATACCTAGCGGTGCTCGAGAAGAAGGAAGGCTTCGAGGAGGAAGGTCTTTCGTGCGAGACCAAGGGTGTTGCAAAGGGGCGCCCCGAGGAGCCACTTTCGCGGAGGGCGGTGGGCTGTACTACCGGGTTGGGCACGAGGCAGAGATGCGTATCGCAAGTTGTACGGAGGCAGAAGCGACGAGGCAGAGTAACTCGTGCAAGGAGTTGCTCAAAGCTCAGTGGGGGACATTCGGATCGACATGCTTACAATGGAATTCGCATGCACGGAGGTGTGAAGAACCAAGTGCAGCTACAAGACGAGGGGGATCGACGACTCGATGGCCCGCACGAGATTCGTCATATGCCGAGGAGAGCACAGACCGAGGCCAGAGTTGCTGCGACGAACCAGTTTGCTTCCGATCTTGAGAAGAAGATGGACAAATGGAAGCGTCGCACGAGTCGCACAAAGAAGGGACGACGAGCAGCGATCATGCCTACGAGGGTGGACGTCGTTCCAACACTTGCTACACCCGTCGACGAGGGCGTCGACGAAACAGGTGGGAGAGAATGTCACGCACAAAAGTTTGCGTCCCCACCGAGACGAATTTGTATAACTCTTTGCGGACCGGGGTTATTCGGGAAGCTTCGGAATGTTCTAGAAGATGGTGGAATCTTCCAAAATGCTCGAGAATCTTCCAGAAGGACCAAGAATCTTCCAGAAGACTCAAGGCCTTTCTAGATGTCTTATGATCTTTCTAGATTGGCTAGAAGCTTCCATATAAATCTGGGCTTAGAATATTCCTAGAATAATCCCTGGAATATTTCTCTCAGAAGTTTCATGTAAAGCTCTATGAGCCCTATAAATAAGTGCGAGGCTCATTTGCTCCTCACCACCCAAAGTTATAGTCTTTTCTAGTATAGTGAAGTTTTAATCTTCCACTCTCTCTCTCTTTTGTTCCACAATATTCTCAATATCGCCTTAGCGATCTATCTAAGCGTTGGGGGAAGGCTTGCACGACTCTTCGAGGAGGAAGATAGTGCGCCGCATGGGTCGAAGTGTAGCCTAAAACACTAAGTCCGTGACATAAAGCTCGTGGTGCTCACAGATCTTGGTAAAATACCTTTTTGGTGATCATCTGAAGCTCTCTCAGTCACTTTATTATCTTCTGTTATCTCCTTCCTTTTCCACTTCTTTGAGTATAGCATACTTATCTTTCTTTTAGATGATGAAGAAAATGAAAAGAAAAAGGAAAGATCATTGCACTTTAACCATTCAGCTTCGACATCTTGTTCACTTGTTTCCCTCCAGCAAGAAATTAGTTATTGACAATGGTCGATGAGCTGCTGACATCTCGTAGCAATAGGTGACAGAAGTGACTTGGTGATGGTTAACCACCGAATGATTAACAATGGTTGTGTATCTAGATCGCCTAGATGCGGACATGGATTCAGATACACCAATTCACTTTGTTATCACTTTCTGTTATCTCCTTCCCTTTCCACTTCTTGAGTCTAGCATACTTACCTTTCTTTTAGCTGATGAAGTAAATGAAAAAAATGTACATTGCACTGTAACCACTCAGCTTCGGCATCTTGTTCACTTGTTTCCCTCTGGTGAGAAATTATTATTGACAATGGTCAATGATCTGCTGACATCTTGTAGCAATACATGACATAATGACTTGGTGATGGTTACCACCAACTGATTAATGATGGTTGTGTATGTAGTTCACATAGATGCGGATGTGGATTTAGATATGGACAATATACAGATACATAATACAACATTTGTAGAAAAACTGAGGATATAGGTGCGACATGGATGCAATTATATATACACATGAAAACATATTTATATACATATTTTATACTTTAGATTTTAATAATATCTATACTTCAGCTAATAAGCATGTTTTAGATAGTAACTAAGGTTCCAAAAAGTTCCAAGTAGGATTTGCTGTAAAAATATGTTACAATATGTTACTTTCTCATAACTCAATTATGTTTTGTACGATCAGGAGATGCCCAAAATGTTTTGGATCTCTTTGGAGCCTTAGATGTGCGCAAGTCATATAAGTGTAGTGTGAAAGAAGTATCATGTTCAATATATATTGGATATGGATACGGATACGGTCCTCCCAAGGAGTACTGGTACAATGTAGGTGTCTATACAAGCCTATCAAGATTCATGTGCATCTACACATCATATTGCATCATTAGTTTTATATTCCAAGTAGGGTCTAATAGTAGTAAGTAGTAATTTAGACGTATTGCATCATTAGTTTTATATCCCAAGTAGGGTCTAATAGTAGTAAGTAGTAATTTAGACCGGCAAAGCCTATCAAGATTCATGTGCATCTACACATCGTATTGCATCATTAATTTTATATCCCAAGTAGGGTCTAATAGTAGTAAGTAGTAATTTAGATGGGGGCTTCCATCAAAGCTCCTACCTTTAGGCTGTAGAATGTGAGGGAAAGAAAGGACAGAGAGGCAGGAACATGTAGAAACGGCACCTGATTTCTTCAGGACCCTATTTAATTTCCTTTCCTTCTCTCACTTGGTTTGCAACCAAAGATAGACTTGGCTCTTGTAGTTCTCCTTATCTTGGCTCTTGTGACAACCTAGTTTCAGTGTTGTTAAGTTGTCAAGACACCCTTAAGGCCCTAAGGTCTCCTATTGCCTTAAGATTCTCGACGCTAAGTTAAAAAATCCACGCCAAACTAATCAGCCTAATCAAAACTCAAAAAATAGTAGGGATCATCAATAAATCAAGACCAACAACAAACACAAATTGCATATTATAATTAAGATGCAATCAATTAATGAAGGATAAATAGGTAAAATTGCTGACCTTATCTCTTTATTTATTCGGATGCAATTCAATTTACTATTATTACCCTACATGCATTATACCATGTTTAAATTAAGGACAAATAGGTAAAGTTGCTGGTATAGGGCAATTGTAAATAAGGTGACCGTCTTACGAGCCTTTTCTCGGCTAAGGCATGTTCTTGGATGTTGCCTTGCTGACACTGCGATGCCTAGTGCACTTAGAGGCTGCAAAGGGTCGCATCACCTCTCGCCTTGTCGCCTTGTCGCCTAGGCGAATGCCTCAGGTGTCTTTAAGAGCATTGCCTGGTTTACACTTTTGTTCCTGCGACACACCCTTTAATCTACTTGTAATAAACATTTATGTTCATGCATCCTAAGATACAAGCTAAGGTGATGTTAAGATCTAGAAAGAAGACTAAAATTTTAGAGACACTTCTGGTCTAGCTGGAAGTTCGTATTATACAAAGAATTTGTTATTCGTAGTGATGAATCATCCATCATCTATGTTGCATGCACATGGATAAGACACACCACATTTGGACACGGCGACGGGGATTCGACACCTATTTTGGTGTCCTTGTGTATTTGGAGTGGCCATGGGGTGTCTGAAACTTGTCCGACACGATACAACAAGAACACGACATGGATTTTGGAGTGTCCGTGCTTCCTAGTCTATTATAATTGTGTCCCATAGTCGTAGATATCATTTTTTCCCCCTTCCTGTATGCCCCAGCATTACCTGTCAAATCTTCTATTTTGTCTGACCAAATTAAGCAACTCTTCAAAAGTTCTCCTCAATCCTTACCTCACCTCAACTCCCTCCACTCTCTTTCAGTCCAACAACAAACAAGTGTTTTGCTTATAATTACAAGGTTTATCCAGGATGAGTTGTAATAAGAGACTAAGCATATCATTGTTAGTTAAATATTTCTGATCTCAGGAAGTTAGCGTGCTCTTGCAACTTGGAAAAGCTAGTGATTTGAAAAAAGTGGACAACATAGTCTTCCAAGTGTATCTATATCTATTACTTCTTGTTCTTGATAATTCCCCAGGCTACTAGGATTTGAAGTATCTTTTCATGGAATTATACCTTGTGGCTCCTTATGGTTGTCTTCTTTGTAAGCCAGTAAGTGATAGTTTGCTTTGATAGAAGACAAATAATTAGATTGTAGTTACAAAGTTCTGACCAGGACGAGTTGTAATAAGAGTTGTGTATCAGCTAATAATGATATCTTTGTTATTTAAATAATTTGAAGCTGAGAAATTTATCCAGTGCTCTTACAACTTGGAAACACTAGACTTATAAAAGTGTAATCTTATCTTTTATTATTTTGTGTCCTTCCTTGATTTCAACTCCTCTCTCTCTCACACACACACAGAGGATGGTGAATCATCTCTTGATTGACGTAGACCTTGTGAGTCATTATACACTATTTTATTCTTATCCTCTTAAGTTAGATTTTACCTTGATACAAGACGATGTAAATTAGATCATAGTTACAATATTTTAATCAGTATGAATTGCAACAACATGCTTTACAACTTGCAAGTGCTTGTGACCTGAAAAAGTGGATGTAATTACATTTATTGTGTTCTTCCTTGATTGCATCATTCTCCCCTGTGGTTAATATTATTTTTTTATTGAGCTACACCTCGTGAGTCATTATATCTCCTATTTTCTAAGTCTAGAGGTAATAATTTATCCTGGCCCAATAAGTTAATCCATGTTGCCATGATCAATCAACAAGACTAGTTTTCATTGTTGCACCTTTAAGGTGTTACCTCCCAAGAATGGATGCGACAACTCATCTCCTCGATTTTCTAGGTAGTACTGCCACCTATAGTTGTGTGCAAGCCGAGCCCAATGTTTGATGGATTGTGGGATACCTTGTCAACATGGCTAAAATGCGTCAAGAAAATAAAAGAGACGAGAAAAAGATGGCATAAAGCATCTTACATTTGCTTATGATGCAGGGGAAAAACAAAACTTATTTGCTTGGCTGCACTGTTACCTCCTCAAGCTAAAACCATTAGACATAATTGACTTGGGACCTGTTTATCTCTTCTACTTTATAGGTATATTGCCACCTCATGTAGTTGTGTGCAAGCCAAGCTCTGAAGCTTGCTGGATTCTAGGTTTCTGTGTCGACATGTATAAAATGCATAATGAAAGTTGAAAACAAAGAAGATAAAGCCAAGCCTGAAGCGCCATACATTTGCATATGATGCAAATTTCCAGTACTTTTCTTGTATAGTATTTTTGTTTGGATTGGTCTATTTTTAACTTATAAATGGTAGTGGTAGGTTATATTTTCTATATGCATCTATCTGCAATTGTTTTCTTGCCCTTTATGGGCATAAAATATGGGAATGTCGTACCTTCGTACTCTGGCTTAATGGGTCATAGAGATCAATGTTATTCTCCAAGGAAATTGTATCATCTTACCTCTTCATCTACTCTTTATAGTATGGGGGAACTTGGAGGGTGATCTTTGGTTGCATGAGCTTAAACCTCATAGCCAATAGGTAGATATGCCATCTATGTTTTATGGCATGACCCTCTCATGCTCGTAGCTACCTTACTAGGAGTTTGGCACCAGCATAGAGAGGATTGGTGTCAGGTTGACAACTCCTCACGAAAACTGTCAATTTTTATGCAACATTCTTATGGCTACCCCATTCTGATGAAGAAGACTTGGATGATGATGACAATGTGAATAATATGATAAAAGAGATGCAGGTGATTACTTTATTATGTGTGTCTGTGTAAAAGATGTATGCGTGTATGAACGTGTCCCTACTGTGCAGATAATATAACTGTATAATGTTTAGTTGATCTATCAAGGTAATTTGAAAGGTAGCTGATACTGCAAGATGTGTATTGGGATATTTCAGGTGCTATGGCGAGCGATTGCAAGGAAGAGCCAGGCTCTGCAAATGGTGCTTGTATGGACAATCTTCCAAGGAACGGTTCTGAATGGGTGGAAGTGTTGGTGACAGAAATGATGGCTGCTTCTAATGTAGATGATGCAAAGGTGCGTGCATCCCGAGTGCTAGACGTACTAGAGAAGTCCATCCTGGCCAATGCTGGTAGTACCGAGGCGTTTCAAATACTTCAAAAGGTAGCTTCTTTCTTCTATATGTAATCCGTAGTTGTTGCAGATGGCCAGACTCTTGTATTTCTCTTAGAAACATGGTATCAAGCAAAAGTTATCCTTACACCAGTTCAAGATCTTCGTATAAGCCCGTTCTTTTACATCAGCTCCATTAACAGATTGTCAAACCTAATTACAGACTTCTTTTCTAATGTGACATAGGAAAATATATTGCTGAAAGAACAGTTAGAAACACTGCTCAAAGAAAACAATGTTCTGAAGCGAATTGTTACAATCCAGCATGAGCGTCAGAAGGAGTACGAGGAGAAGAGCCAAGAGCTGCCACATTTGAAGCAGTTGGTGGCTCAGTATAAGGAACAACTGGCTAAGCTGGAGGTATTACATTACAGCTTGATTTTTTTTCATTCACACGCGTGGTTGTTTAATTTGATCATTACTGTTATGAATATGTTCCCTTGATGGTTTATGTATGGCTGTGATACGCAGGTTAGCAACTATGCGTTGGCTATGCATCTAAAGCAGGCACAACAAAGCAACTCCATTTCAGGCCGTTTCCATCCTGATGTCTTTTAGGGCTTGTTGGTTGGTCATTTAGGGCTTGTTGGTTGGTCATTTGGGTGCTCGCTCCATTCTGCAGTGCTGGACTTGATGACAGGGTTCTCACTAACGTCTCGTCTCTTTGTAAAATGTACTTCAGTTTCTTTCTTTAATTTCATTTTTCTTTTCTGGGTAAATTTTAAAAAAAAAATCAGTTCATAATAAGAAAATTGCATCCATGCTTGGATGAAAGTTATAATGACTGAAAGAAAAGAATTAGACCATGTTATCTTTGTTTCAGATTTGTACTTTGGTGCAGTTTGCTTAATTTAAAGAAGAATGCATCATGGCAGAGAATAACCAAACACTTGGAGGTTGTCTACAGCACTGTTCCAAATATTATAATTTGCAACATGGCCTTAGAGAATTGTTCAGTAGTGTGTTGAGAAAATGTGAATGATGCTTTCAAGTTTCATGTTTGTTACTACTATCAATAATTGTCATTTGTAGTTTCATTGTATGATATAAGAATCAATAATGCTAAAGGGGATGCCATATTTTGTTGCCCACGTGATAGTTAACATTAATGTGGTTTTATAATGATCAAGACATAGCCTCTCACATGTCATCAAAATATGATCAGATTTTGGCGTCCCTTTAGAATTGTCCTTCATGTTTGATTTTAATCCTCACTAGTGTTGATTTCTTGGCATATTTTGTTGACCACGTGATATTTAACATTAATGTGGTCTTATAAATGATCACACAGGCTGTCACAATCACAGCTACCTATGTCCTGAAAGCAGGAAAGGGTCTTAGATTATTTTGCAAAATAAGGATCATTTTGATAATATTCAGGTAATAAATCAAAGCCAACAACATTGTATTGTTTTCAAAAGACAAGTTCATCAGCTACTTTGTTTAAAACATCGTAATTCTGATAAAAAAGAAAAAAAAAAAGATGATTTCTTGAAGATTAAAAAAAAAAAAAAATCCATTTAGCATGTCTAGAGTTTAATTTCTTTTGAGAATTTATCATCCAAGTGCTTCTTCATCAGAGTGTAAAATAAATTTGTGTCAAATAATGATGCCAAAATCGTAATGCTTGAAATGAATCATAAAATTATAAATTGTTATTTGTGGTTGATAATAATGTTGGTGGGAAAAGAGGTTTTTTTTTTTTTAATATAAAAGTTCCATGATCATGTCGATTTTTTTTCCTTCATATTTATACAAAATAAATAATAAATATTCTCAGTTATATATATTTGTATTTCCAAAATCAGAAAATTTGTTGTAAAATACTAAATTTACTTAAATTACGTGTAGGATAACAACTTTCTGAAAATTGCAAGTAAAGGTACTTTCCGCCAGACAGACCGGCAGAAATCTCGCAGAGATTCGGGGGTTTGCGCAAGTGAGGTTGGAGGTTTGTTGGCTGGGTGGCTTTTTTTTATAAACTTACTCCCACTCATTCACTCTCAACCCCCTCCCCTACCACACACACAATAATCAACACTGCCTGACCGAACTCCTCCCCCAATCCGACCCCTTGCCAATCTGCCACACGCAACCCCTTGCCGATCTGCCACGCAGCCGGGTACCCAAATTCCGCCAGACTGACTTGCGAAAATTACTTGAAATTTTTAAAAAGTTGTTACCCTAAGCGTAATCTATGTAAAATTGGATATTTTATTGCAAATTTTTTTTTGTTTCCAAATGAACTGTTAATCCAATCTTCATGACTCCTCTAGGACCTATTCACTGTTGCATCAGCAATGTTAGGTTTCGTGCGCTAGCTAGCTCAATTAGGTTGTAGGCACTTTAAGACTTTATGAGTACTTCAATTGCAGCAGATGGTGATAGCGATATATATATATATATATGCAGCATCACCTAACTCAAGCGAGTGGTGAGTAATAATTTCCTACTTCTTTTGGAGTCTCTTGAACTACAGTTTGGGCCTTGTAGAAGAATGTTGTTGGTGTTGACTGCTAAGTGTATAGGCTTCAGTTTCACTTCAAATTTCTTACTTTAGGTGGTCAGAGCAAAGAAATAATCATAAGACAAACCAATCTAGAGTCGTGATACGTTTTATTGACAGGATGGAATCCATTCTTTTTGTGTAAAGTGTAAACTTCAATAATTACCAAGGTTCACAATATCCGTATCGGATTATTTCTATGACTATTGGAGTCCTTGGTATCAACTTTTTTGGATCGGAATGTCAGATTTTGTATTGAGAAAAAAATTATACTAATATTTTAGAGAATATATATATATATATATATATATATATATATATATATATATATATATATATATAATTTTAACTATTTGCTATGTTGTATTTTAGTAGTTTTAAAACTGATGAAATAGTAGCCACCCTCCTTATTGTGTTATCTGTGATAAATAATTTTTTTCTTTTCTTTTACAATTTTACTATATTTTATACCCTTACTTATTGGTCTTTTTCGTTCATTTTTTTCTTTTTTGTCGATTGGCTAGGAAAAAAAAATAACTCCAATATCATATAGGTTAATATCGGTAACGGATTAGAACATGCCAAATCGTATCGAATCAACTGTATGGGGATCAATATCGAACGAGACCACAAACTACGGTTCAAACATATCTTCTACATAATACAAATTGTGACAAGCTTTACCACCACACCTGCATGAACCTCGACTCCAATATCATATGTCATGGCGCATGGTTGGAAAGCTCTAATATCTAGGGGTGGCATTATTCAGTTTTGGACCAAAATCGAACCACGACAATCGAACCGAATAAGAGATTCGTTTGGTTTAAAAAAATTCGTTTCGGTTTTGAAAATATTAAAATTTCTTACTCGGTTTCGATTTCGGTAGAAAAAAAATTATATATATATATATATATATATATATATATATATATATATATATATATATATATATATATATATATATATATATTTGTGTGTGTGTACTAAATATATATAGGTATATACTATATGTATATACTAAATATATCTAGATATATTTAGTTACTATATATATTAAAAAAAAAGTGTAAATAAACCGAATAAACGAAATCGAACCGATTTAATTCGGTTCGAGTTTCGGTTATACTTATTCGATTTTCGATTATTCGGTTCGATTGGAATCGAATTAATCCAATGCTCACTCCTACTGAAATCCTCATGAACGTGACAATTTGAACTAACCAGAACATGTGACACTTATTTCCCACCCACCATCTGCAAATTCGTCGTGTAAACGCTGGAAAAAGGCTCCCGAATATTTCCCATCAACATCCTGGAATTCTGTCAGCTACAGTTTAATTGACTTTGGAAGCCATCACATGTGAGCCCTTTCCCTCTCTTTTCTTTGGTTTCCTTTTACAAAATCGGAAATGACTGTGACCGGGCCATGCACGGCTAGCTAGATTAGATATAGCTGCCCGTGGGGTTGTGCTCGAGTCTTTCTGGCCAAATCATTGTGTATTTTGTCAAAAGAAATATGTAGCCGTAGGCCTGCATGCATGCATGCATGGCATCTTTTGGATGCAACCAAAATTGGCAAGGTTACAAGTGTGTACCTACGACCATCTTTCATTGTTTGTGTATACTTCTCATTGTCATTTGTAGAAGAGTTTGCAAGTTGGCATAACTATCATTTCACTCTCTTTTCATTTGTCCTTTACTTGAGTTTTTTTTTTCTTTTTATGTCCAGCGTAACGCACGACTCTTTGTGCAAGCTGTGATACATGCCATTTGGGCAGGGTCGGTTCGGAGGTTTGGATTGTCCTAGTTAAAGCAAATTTTGGTTGTCTCTTGACTCCAAAAAAAATTACAATAAGCTAAAAGTTATAAATGTTGTGGCAAGAGAAAAAAAGACCAATAATTTTTAACAAATACTAAGAAGCCAGTTGTTTTCGGTTCTGATGATGGCGTAGAGCTCGGATATCCCGAGTTCATCTTCCGACTCCTGAGCTACTCGAGGTATTTTCCAGTGGAATCTCAAATATGGACATAGGAGATTGCCAGTTCAATTGACAAGGAAGAGTTGGCGTAGAGTACCGCGTGCAAATACTTTATTGACGAGAGCTGGGGACTTAGGGCCTGAGGGGTTGCTCTAACCAGGGGGTTGTCCAAATCAGATACATCGACCCCTCCGAGATCTGGGGACTTAGAGCCTGGGGGTTTACCCTAATCAGGAGGTTGTCCAAGCCCGATGACTTGTCTGGTTTATCCCAGAGTCGGCCCTGCATTTGGGCACATTGTCCCTAATTTTCACACAGACACCCGACACCTAGCTCCTCCGTGGTTCATTTTCGAAACCGTCCGCTTAGTTAAGAAGATTTATTATAGCTCTTCTCGCTGACCACAAGCACCATCTGAGTTTGGTCCCTTTACTTTAGTTATAAGTTTAAATTTCTCCGACATAACTAGAAAACATGACATTGTACTATATTGCGATAATAAATCGAAAAACTAACCAAAGGGGTAGGGTTAAAAGGAAAGATTCTTAGTTCAAAACTCATGATAAGAGAATGTCCCTCTGATCTAAAAGAGAGAACTCATGGAACTGACAGTCAGGGTTGGTCCTTGGTAAGTCCAACAAATTTTTAGGTTTGAACAATTATTTTCTGCTGACAACAACTCTCCAAATACAGTGTGATCCGCAAAATAATAGGAATCACAAGTGACAGGACATAAAGAAATATCTTATAAGAGACTGTTGTCGAACAATCAAAATTAGTTGAAAAAATGTTAAATTTATTACCAAATATTCATAATTTTTTTATAATCTACATCCACCTCCAACTAATATGGTCCATCCGATCCCATTGATCCTCCCTCTCACCCAATCAATAAATGTCATATATGCGGTTGTAAAACTTACAGCTAAAATTGATTGTAAGCATAGCATTTCCCAAATTAGTTTCGACTAAGAGATAACTTAACCTTCGGCCGACTTTGCTAACAGTAAGGAAGGAAGTAAGTATGTTATGCATCTTCGAACTTCTACAAGTTCAAAAGTACTACTATTTACCGAAGAACATTTTGCACTTAGGACTATATCCTGTATCAACCTAGTGTCGGTCGACCTATTTTGTTATATCCCTGTTTAAAGCTAAAACAAAATTATCTGTGCTGGATCTCACCTCCTCCCTTGCCCTAACTAGGAGATGAGCATTCGATTTATTCGATTTCAACCAAATCGTAATAGTCACAATCGAATAAATTAAAAATATAAAAATTTAAAATCGAACCGAAATTAGCTAAATCGAACCGAACCGAATAATCAATTTGGCTCATTCAGTTGGAATATTTCTATTGTCTAACGAGTCAGACCCATAGTTGAATCGTTGTTAATTATATTAAAAATGATAAAAAAAATTACACGTATTTGTTGTATTTTAAAGTTGCGTTTAAAATTGGACTACTTGTTAAATTATTAAAGTTTGACTTCAAAACATATACGTAGTATTATTTGTTTCCAAATTTATACATTTTTAATTACAAAATATGTATAAAATTAAGAGTATTTATGTCAAGTCTTGTTCGATTTTGAATCGAAACGAAATAATTTTTTAAAGTACTTTTATAACTGAAATTGAACTGAATTTCTTTCAAGCAGACTGAATCTCTTATTCTACTCCGTTTGGTTTTTTGTCTTAAAATCAAATAATGCCCACCCTAGACCTAACCCTAAAACTATGTTTGGTAACTTTGTAGGAGGGGGAAAGAAAATTTGAGGGAAAAAAAATGGAGGAAAAAAAAAATTACCTTTTCTTATTTGGATGACAAAAAAGTAATGAAAGGAAAGTAATGAATTAATTTTGTTTTTATTTTTTGTTGAACATAGATAAAATTACTACTTAACTTTTGATTTTCAAAAAGGGTCGGTTGGCTATGTATGCCACGCTCGCCCTCGATTGGTGAGTGCTGTATGGCTATCAAGACATATGGCCGACATAATTTGTGGAACCTTATAGGGTTGGCTCGCTCGGCCGACCCTTCTAAAAAAAATAAAAAAAAAAAACTTTTGATTTTCTCAACATAAAAAATACAACAAATTAAATGAAGGGTAGTTGGGTAAATTTACCAAGATTTTCTCTTTTGTGTTCATTTTTCTTTCATTCTTGGGATAAATTTTTTTAGGTGGAACATATAAATTTTTTTTAGGTGGAAGATATATAAATTTTTCTTCCAAATTTTTTCTCCTTTATTTTTCTTCCCCTCTTTTCAAATTTCACAACTTTTAATTTTTCATCCAATTTTTTGTTAATTTTTTTCTTTCCCTATTTTTCTCCAGCATAAAGTACCAGACACCAAATACACAGCTGAACCGCACCATGCAGTAGCCGCTTTTGGAAAAAAAAAAATATATATATGGACATTTCAGCTTCTGGGAACTCGTGACTCCATATATATATATGTCCAAAAACAGTAAGTTACAGATCATATTTATCGTTCAGCTCAAGTGAAGCTGTACGTGTTCTGCCTTGAGACATGAGAATCCCACCAGACACTGCCCACAAAAATCCATGCATGTCTGTCTTCAGCAAAGTGGTAGAGGAAAACAGGGTGCTGGCTTAGAAAAAAAAAGAAAAAAAGAAAAAGAAATATTTAGTACCAGTATCTCACATAATAGTAAATGTTAGAATTTAAATTTTAAAATTATTTGATGCTAGGGTTTGAATTTCAAATTATTATTCACATAGGCTAATAAACATAATTTTAAAATCCAAACCTTAACATTAAACAATTTTGCAATCTAGATTCTTATATCGACTATAATATGAGACCATAATACTAAATAAAATAAAATAAATAAAATAGTAAGATGAGAGCATATTTGACCGTGTAGAACGTGTCGGTAGAAGAAATGGAGAGGATAAGGGACAGCCATAGTCTGAGCATTCACGGGATGCACATAGCTCCCTGCCCCCTACTCGCTACAAGACAATTCCCCTCCCTTGGATTCATGCATGATCTCCTCCCCCAACCCTCAAATTATATATGTACTCAAACATGTCTATATCCAACGGAAGGAAAAGATTTAGTACAAAACCCTACTTCTCTAGCTTACATGAGGACCAACCTATAATAAAGCAGAAACTTTTGGTGGTACGGAAATATCTAAAAAAATTAAAAAATTAATACATCGAACGAAAAAATAATAATAATACAAAGTTAAGATATATTCCGCTAGCCGGATTGATAGAATTTGAGTATATAATATAACAGAAAAAAAAAAAAATCAAGTCAAGATATATTCCTTTAGACGGGTGCATGCATAGATACTGCCAGTAGTACTGACGAAAACTCATGGTGTTATCTGGGCCGGTCTAGTCCGGGCCCGCCCGTGGACCGGACCGGCCCGCCCCCATAATAGCCCGGATCGGCCCGCTGTTGGCCCGAACCGGCCCGGCCCCCCCCTCCCATCCGGTTCGGGTCGGCCCCCCCCCCCCCCCCCCCCCCTCCAGTCCGAGCCCGGCCCGGTCCGTTATTTATTTATTTTTATTTTTTTTAAAAAAGGAGGCCCGGCCCGCTAAGGCCCGGTTGGACCGGCCCGGCCCGCTGGGACCGGTCCAGCTCCAGCCGACCGTTGGAGGTAATTTTTTTTTCCACTCATTTGACCGTTGGGGGGGGGTTCTTTTACCAAATACCCCTCCCATATAGCCGTTATTAAAACGTTGGGGGGTATTTTGGTCATTTTGGGCAAAATTACCAAAATAACCCAAAAAAATTTCTATAAATAGTCCAAAAATCCCATTTTTCAAACACAACTCATTCCTCACAAATTCTCTACATTTCTCTACGGTGCTCTGGTGCTCTACTGCTTCCTTCCCCGGTGCTCTGGTTCTACGACTTTCCCTCCCTGGTGCTCTACGGCTTCCCGATCTCCCTCCCAACTCCATTCCGGCTCTACGGCTTCCCGATCTTCCTCTCAACCCCTTACTTTCTTCTAGCGTAGTTTACTTTATTTTATTTTATATATGGCTGGTGAAGGTTCAAATCACCCTGATCTTGCTGGACAGACTTTCCAATATTTTAATAATTTTTTTGACGGTACTGAAATTCCACCTGAGCAAGTAGCCACTAATCCGATTCCGGAGGGGTGCCAACCATCTCCTCCGGAAGTAGCTAGTACAACCCAACGTCCTGAAAAGAAAAAAATGTCTAAGTATTGGGATTATTTTACTTTGATTTTTGAAACTAATCCTGATGGTTCGCTTGTTTTAGATGCCAAGGGTGAACCGAAACCGTACAAGGCGCAATGCAAGAAATGTTGCAACCAGTACGCATGGAAGAAGGGCGGTGGCACCGGGACTATATCCAGACACTACGACACTTGCTACGGGAAGGACACACTTCAAGCGTCCCAAACCCAAATAAGCTTCGGCGCCACCGGTTCTTCAATTGGTAACTTTACTTATTCAGCTGCTAGGCATAAAACCGAATTAACTAAACATATTATTCGTGACGAACTTCCTTTCACGACGGGTGAAAGCGAATCTTTACGAAATTATGTATCACTTTCTCTAAACCCCTCCTTTACTAAAGTGAGTAGGCAACAAGCTCGAAAGGAGGCCATTCGTCTCTTTAACGAGCAGAAAGCCGCTTTGAAAGCGAATTTTGAAAATATTAGTAAGTTAGCTATTACTTCTGATATTTGGACTACTAAATGGAGTTATGCTTATATTTGTATTACTGCACACTATATAGATGCACAATGGATGTTGCAAAAATGCATCATCTGTCTTAAACTTATAGAATGTCCACACACGGGCGCTGTAATTTCAAGTGAGATTTCAAGACACGTGCGTGAATATGATATTCACGCTAAAATTTTTTCTGTCTCTTTGGACAATGCATCAAACAACAATGCTGCTATGTCTTCTTTGTCAGTAATTTTTAAGCCTATTTTAGAAGGTAGACTTATGCATGTTAGGTGTGCTTGCCATATAATTAACTTAGTTGTTAAAGAATGTTTAAAATTTTTTGAACCCCATTTATACACTCTGCGACAATGCTTGCTCCACCTAAACTCGTCTTCAAGTAGACAACAAAGTTTTGCATGCACTTGCGCACATTTTGGTATAACTTTTAGAAGATTTGTGAAGGATATACCAACTAGGTGGAACTCCACCTACTTGATGTTGAAATCTGCAATTCCTTTTAAGAGTGCTATTACATATTATTGTACTTCGGATGCCACCTTTGACTATCAGGTTACTGATGATGATTGGGTAGCAGCTGAAAGTGTTTGTGAATTTTTAGAAGTTTTTTACAATGCTACATTAACTCTTTCTGGTGTTTATTGCTTTACGTGAACTTTGTAACGTGTCTTATTTATTTTCTAAATATAGAGATTATCCAAATTTTGAAATTGCGGTGAAATATGGAAGCCAAATTCAGGAAATATTGGGGTGAAGTACCTCTTTTATATTGTTTGGCTTCCATATTTGATTCTACAATCAAATTGGATGGCGTAGAGGTTTTATTAGAAGGATATGGAGAATATATGGGTATAGACGTTACTGACATGAAGGCAGAAGTTAAAGTGGCTTTGGACAGGTTAGTTATACTGTACGAAGAAGGAGCAACGTCGACCCGACCAACTCAGGGGGGCTAGTAGTAGCTCCGGCTTGGCATCTAAGCTATCAGCAGCCGGTCGCATACTACAAAGGAAGAAACAAAAGCAATCTTCCCAACCTACTCAAGAGTTGTCTGCTTACCTTAACTTTTATCAAGACGAAGATGAGACTACAGATCACTTCGCCGTTTTAGAATGGTGGAAGAGACACAACAAGAGATTTCCTGTGCTTTCTAACATAGCACGTGATCTACTGATGGTTCCGGTGTCGACGGTAGCATCGGAGTCCTGTTTTAGTGCAAGTTCGAGGATGTTGAGCGATAGGAGGAGCCGCTTGAAGCCCGATATTTTGGAAGCAATCGTGTGCGTACAAGATTGGATGGCTGCCGATAAAAGAACACAAAATCAGAAAGATGAAGAAGATCATGACATCCACGAGCTGGATTTGGAATCGCTTTCATTCCATGAAGGCGAACAACAATGAGGCTACGGTGCAAGGTATTAGGTATGTACATTTAAACTTATACATTTCAATTTTAAATTTTAACTTATACTTTCAAAAACTATTTTTTTTTTTACTTATACTATTCAAAATTTTAATTTTAACTTATACTATTCAAATTTTTTAACTTATACTTTCAAAAACTATTTTTTACTTTAAAAAAAAATATTTTTTAACTCCGCCTATGCCAAACAAGCATTTGCCGGTCCCAAGCCCGGATAAAGGAAGAGGAAGAAATGTTTTTTAAAATTTTTATAAATTTTTATAAATATTTGTAATATTTGTATAAACATTTTTGTATAAACATTTGTATATATTTGTATAAACATTTGTATTACAAACTATTACTAAATTATAAACATTTTTGTATTACTAAATTATAAACATTTATATACATATTTTGTATAAACATTTTAAACATTTGTATTAAAAAGAAAACATTTTATAAACATTTTATAAACATATTTTGTATAAACATTTATAAATATTTTATAAACATTTGTATAAACATAAAATTTTAAACATTTTATAAATATTTTGTATAAACATTTATAAACATTTAAGTTACAAATTTTTTAAATTGAAATACAAAAGAAAATGATTAAAAAACCAAATTAAAAAAAACTGTAAAAAAAAAAAAAAAAAATTCAAAAATCGGGCCGGTCCGGTTAACCCGGCCCGAACCGCCCAAGCCCGGACCGGCCCGACCCAATTCCTGTCCGGTCCACTGGGCCGGGCTGGGCCCATCGTAGCAAAACCCGGCCGGGCTTAGCCCGGACCGCAAAACACAGTGGGCCGGTCCTGGACCGGCCCGAACCCGGTCAGGCCCGCAGCCTTTGGACCGTGGGCCGGACCGGACCGGCCCGAAAACACGACAAACGAAAACCATGCTTGGTTGGGTTTTTAGGGTTTAGTTCGTTTGCTTTATTTGGTTTCTTTAGTTTGGTTTAGCTTGCAGGACATTTTCTTTAGTTTGGTTTAGTTTGATTTATTTATTGTTAGTTGTGTGGTTTGTTTGGTTTGGTTTGGTTTGGTTTGGAGATTTGTTAAGTTTATTTGAATGGTTCTACGGTCCCCTTTTTTTATAAAATTTTGACTAGCATCCCACTTTTTTTTATCATATTTACGGTGCATTCCGCACAATTACAATAATGTAAGGTACCCCCACTTTTGACGGAAATCGTCCCCAACTCACGGGAACCCCTTTCGCCAATTTTTTGACCAAAATACCCCCGTCTTCTTCTCCGTGTCCTCCCATTTTTTCGCGGCTGCCCTCCTCCCCGTCGCCGACGTACCTCCACTCCCCGCCGCCGGCGTGCCTCCGCTCCCCCTCCTTTCTTTGCTCCCCCCTCCTCTCTCCTCCCCATCATTACCACCACCACCACCACCACCATCAATGCATAAATGGGTGTAGAAATTTTTATGCTACCAATTTTTTTTTTTTTACATTATTGGACCAATGACCACCATCACCATCGCCGCAGAGTTATGATACTTTGATTCTATAGTCTTGCTCCCCGACATCACCCTTTATGCATAGCTCATGACCACCATCACCCATTTATGCAAAAACAAAGTTCTGATACTTTGATGTTATAGTCTTCCCCGGCGAGTTACGCCAACAGCTTCTTCAGCAACGATGGGTGCGCTCTGGAGGAGGAGGAGGAGGAGGTGGTGGCGGAGGAGAGGGTGGAGAGCGAGAGGGCGCTGAGGAAGAAGTGTACGAGAAGCTGAGCAAGGACGTCGTCGGTCCGGACGTCGCTCGGGTGTCGGAGCTGGTCATGTGAACGACGATGATGTGTGGGATTGCATGTGAGTCTTGTAGATACGGTTAAGGCAGCCCGCAGTGGTGGTTTCTTTTTGGGTTTTTTTTGTATATACTGTGATGATGGTGGTGATTATGGTGGTGATGGTGCTGGTGCTGGTGGTGGTGGTGATGGGGAAGAGAGAGGAGGGGGGG
>JANAVB010003000.1:9452482-9566427 GCA_029216955.1 Iris pallida | reverse complement strand
GAACTTTTCCAACAATTCTATTACAGATTATTACAAAAATAGATTTGCAAAATGACAACGATACTGCTGGTCATAATTGTGGGTAGTCCAGACAGTTATTCCTCGTTGTAGTGCGGCGACACTTCGGCGGAGGCGTCTTCTTCTTCTTACCTAGTGAACAAATACTAGGTCGTTTAGAAAACGACGAGCAAGTCCTCGGCCAAGAACGGTAAAAGTTAGACAAAATAATGAATATGTAGTTTTTAAAGAAGAGACACGGTATACGAAATTGCACTATATATATACATGCTTTAGTAAAACAGGAATGAAGATCAATGTCCTACTCCATGAATAATAAGATTTCCGAGCTTCCCTTGAGCTTTTAATAGGAATTGCTTCCCTTGAGCAATTTAGGGACACTGCCAATTTATAATAGACAGCGTTGATTTCTGGAGTAAGATTTGAAATGAAATGCAGTTTTGAGAACAATACTCCGAATAATCCTCTAAATATTTTCCGTGAACAATCCCGTTAACCTGGGATCAGGTTGTGATTTCCGAGTCTCCCTTGGGCTAAAAGACATCTATTGATGTTACTGTCAGATAGATGTAGTATTGATTCACGAGCCTCCCTTGGGCTAGTACACCCTAGTCGCAACTAGATGTACTGATTCACGAGATTCACGAAATACTGATCAGCTTTTTGTTATTTATGTTACGGGATATCTAGGGATATTCAGTTGTTCTCCCCTCCCAAATGCTTCCTTAGATAAGAAATTTCCGAAGGTCGAAAATTTGTCTATCTCCTAAATTTCTCAAAAATTTCGGCAGAGTCTCCTTTGTATTTTGGAGCCCCGAAAATTTACAAGAAAACATATATAATGAAAGTAAAATATGGGCTCGCCGACCCCTTCGGTGGAGCAACTCTCAACACCGGAACCACGCAAGTAAATAATTGGGCTCGCCGACCCCTTCGGTGGAGCAACTCTCAACACCGGAACCACGCAAGGAAGAAAGAACAAAAAGAACTAGAGATTTATACCTGAGCAAGCAATGATTACCTTTCTTTGGCAATTAATCAGGTCGCAGCTTGCTAATAGCTTGCAGTTTGTCAAATGGAGCAAATATTTATTCAACTATGCAAGACTTTATAATGTATAACTATATGTACAGATATATATATATATGTATGTATATGGATAAATATGCATATAATATATATGTATGTATATATATATTTAGATATATATATATATACTGGAAATTGCTGAGAAACCCAATTTCGGGGTGGGCTTTTATGAAATGCCCACCCGCTGGATAAGTTTTATGAAATACCCAGAATTAAGTATTTTCACGTTAAATATTCCAAGATTCCCTTTTAGATGCCATCCGCTAGAAACTGCTATTTTTATAATACCGAAACTACCCCTCCGCGCGAATTGGTCATCTATATGTATTTGAATTCAAAAAACTCAGATCTGGATTGCGATTTTCGTCTTCTTCTTCTTCACGGGAAATCTGAATTCCATTGCTCTCATATTCAGCAGAGATCGCAAAGATCGTTCGTAGTTCGGTGTGTTTTTCTTCAGTCGAACTCAGATCATCGCTCGTCATCATCATTACCATCATCATCATCTTCATCGTGGAGAAATTTGAACTCAGATCTTCAATTGTGGAGAGAAGATCTTTCTTCTTCTTTTCCATAAGAATTATCATCGCTTTGAAAGAAGAACGAAACTCTTTATTCCTGAAAAAACTAAATTACATGTTTTAACACTGGAAATGACCATTCTCCGTCTTAATTAGGACGGAGAATGGCATTCTCCGTCTTAATTAGGACGGAGAATGCCATTCTCCGTTTTATTTAAGACGGAGAATGCCATTCTCCGTCCTAATTAACACGGAGAATGACATTCTCCGTTTCCGTCTTAATTAGGACCGAGAATGTCATTCTCCGTCTTAATTAGGACGGAGAATGGCATTCTCCGTTTTATTTAAGACGGAGAATGGCATTCTCCGTCCTAATTAACACGGAGAATGGCATTCTCCGTGTTTCTAACACGGACTAAATTACACGTTTTAACACTGGAAATGACCATTCTCCGTCTTAATTAGGACGGAGAATGGCATTCTCCGTCTTAAATAGGACGGAGAATGCCATTCTCCGTCCTATTTAAGACGGAGAATGCCATTCTCCGTCCTAATTAACACGGAGAATGACATTCTCCGTTTCCGTCTTAATTAGGACCGAGAATGTCATTCTCCGTCTTAATTAGGACGGAGAATGGCATTCTCCGTTTTATTTAAGACGGAAATAAAACGGAGAATGGCATTCTCCGTCCTAATTAACACAGAGAATGGCATTCTCCGTGTTTCTAACACGGAGAATGGTCATTCTCCTGCGTTTTAACACTAGAATGACCATTCTCCGTGATAAATTACACGGAGAATGGCATTCTCCGTCCTAATTAAGACGGAGAATGGTCATTCTCCGTTTAATTTAGCACGGAGAATGGCCATTCTCCGTCTTAATTAGGATGGAGAATGCCATTCTCCGTTTTATTTAACACGGAGAATGACATTCTCCGTTTCATTTAACACGGAGAATGGCATTCTCCGTGTTTCTAACACGGAGAATGGTCATTCTCCTGCGTTTTAACACTGGAATGACCATTCTCCGTGTAAATTAAGACGGAGAATGGTCATTCTCCGTGTAAATTAAGACGGAGAATGCCATTCTCCTGCATTTTATGGTTAGCTGAAACTTTGGAGGGTCATAACTTTTGACTGGGAGGTCGAAACGAGGTCCTGTTTGTCGCAAAATGAGCGTATCGTCGAGGAGACTGAAAGTAACAGCTTCACTGTTAGACGGCCTTCCGAAATTTTAGATTCGCAAAAAAATGATGTTTGGACCTCCGTTTTAGCACTTTTGTCGTTCGTCCCGGTCTTTCCGAAATTTTTCGACGAGTTTTTGAAGATTTTTGAGGAGAAAACCTAGATTCGAAAGTGAGCAGCGTATGGAAGAAGATGGAGTATTGAAACGTTTTTTTAAGAGCAGTTTTGTGGGTGTTTCCAATAAATTAAAAGGAAGGGCAAAAGGGTCATTTGGAACCCGCTTTGGATAAGTTTCTCTAATTCTGGGCACGCGATGAAAGTTTTTTTAGCGGTGGGTTTTACATAAAATTTTTTTAGTTTTTGGACATTTCATAAAATCATATATATATATATATATATATATATATATATATATATATATGGATATATACATATATAGGTATGTTATATATATATATAATATATATATATATACATATATATGTAGATAGTATAACGAAAATTAAACCAAATGAAACTCTTCCGTAACACATGCATGAAGCAGGAGAATGAAAAATAAACGGAAATTATTTCTAACTATGGACTCACACAAAATTGAGTAAAAAACACAGTGAGTAGAGAAAATAGGGTCCTTGTATTTTTACCTTCCTGGCGTACGGTCCAGTCGTTCAGTTCCAATGTTTATGACAACTTACCATTGGAGAGTCGCATATGTTCATATGTGTTTGTTTGTTCATGAAGAGTTCAATAGTTCATGTCCACAATTGTAAGTCCAAAATCTGTGTCCGAAATTGATTCCTCTATTTGTGTCCAACGTTTATCCACTTGTCACTTGTTCGTGATACGTTACAATAAATATTTAATACTTTGTCTATGTCTATCAAAAATTAAACATTTGCAAAAATTAAAGTTGCAATATTTTAAAATATCTCAAATTGGGTTAAATGTTATCAAAATTTCAGAATTTAATTAACCATGATTAGGGATATTCCCTTAACTTTTATTCCAAGCTAAATATTATGAGAAGGAGAAATTTATATGTAGCATGATATTCAGATTTTAAAAGATTAACCGATACAATTTTAAATTCCTATTATTACCAAAACTTGACAAAACTTGTGTAATTATAACAAAATTTCGGAATCTAACATGATTTATAATAATTCCTATTAAATTCTAGATGGAAAAGATTAGGGAAGAAGGGGAGGAGAGGAGGACTTGCCTTGGATTGGGAATGCCCTAGACTTCTCCACAAGCCCTAATTGAATCCCGATAGCAAAATAACAATTTTGTTATATTCTACCTAGTTGGAATGGAAAAAAAATAGAGATTGGGGAAAGGGAGAAGTTTACCTAGGTTTCCTCTCTTTGGAATTGATGGAGAAAAGGATGAAGAAGAAGATGGAGTGGAAGATGAAGTGGAGGTGGCCGGGAGGGGCGGCCGGCGGCTGGCAGCGGACGGCGGGCGGACGCGCAGCTGGGTCGGGAGGGGGGTCGTGTGAGTTGTTTTTTTTTTTTTCCTTTCCTTTCTCTTTGTAGTGTGTGTGTGTGTTTATTAGGGAAAGGGGGGGGGGGTTATGTGCTGCTGGTGGTGGGATTTTGGGGTTGTGTGTTTGAGTGTTGGGGGGGGAGATTATATAGAGGGGTGGATGGTGAGGTGTCCCCCTTCTCCACTCTTCCTATAAATTCTATTGGTTTAAAATAGTTTGAACAAATAAAATAAAAAAAAATATATATTACTAATAAAGAAAAAGAATATGACAAGTCTACTCCCCTTAAGAAAATTCGTCCTCGGAATTTGAAATAACTAGTACAACAATTGATTTCTAACCTGGTTTATGGAATAGATACGGATATTGTTTCCGCATATCTCCTTCCTTCTCCAAGTTGAATCTCCAGGCGAATCCTTGCTCCATGCGACTCGTACTAATGGAATGATCGATTGCGGAGTACCTTCTCTCTTTGATCCAAGATCCCAACGGGTTTCTGTTCTATCCGTAGTGTAGGCCCAACGGTGATTTCTGAATGGTCGAGTATATGGCTCGGATCCGACACGTATCTTCGTAATTGGAAAACTGGAATACATCGTGAACTCCCTCTAGTGTTGGGGGTAAAGCAAGCCGATATGATACATTCCCTACTTTCTCCAGTATGTCGAAGGGCCCAATGTATCTCAGACTCAGTTTTCCTCTGGTCCCGAATCTGATGGTTCCCTTTGGTGAAATCTTCAGAAAACATGATCTCCAGGTTGAAATTCCAGTATTCTGCGATGCTTATCAGCCCACATCTTCTGTCTATCCTGGGCTGCTTGCAAGTGACTTTTTATTATCTTGACTATGTCCACAGTTTGTGTCACCAGTTCTGGTCCTAACAATTGTCTTTCTCCCACGTCGGTCCAACATACGGCGATCTGCATTTTCTACCATATAGTGCTTCAAAAGGGGCCATTTTGATACTATCGTGATAACTGTTGTTATATGAAAATTCCACCAGATGTAGATGATCATCCCATGCTCCTCCAAAGTCTAAAGTACAAGCTCTCAGCATGTCTTCTAGTGTCTGAATGGTTCTTCAGACTGGCCGTCCGTTTGGGGGTTAGGCGGAGCTAAATTTCAATTGAGTGCCAAGGTTTTCCTGCAAGCTTTTCCAGAAGTGTGAAGTAAACCGGGTATCTCTATCTGATACTATACTCACTGGTACTCCATGTTGACTGACAATCTGTTTCATATATGTTTCTGCCAGTACCTCTGTTGACTGTCCAACTCGAAAAGGAAGAAAACGAGCGGACTTCGTAAGTCTATCCACAATGACCCAAATAGCATTATTACCCTTTGGGTCCTAGGCAGCTGTCACAAAATCCATCGTGAGATGCTCCCACTTCCATTCTGGTATGGACAACGGCTGAAGAAGTCCTGCTGTTCTTTGATGCTCTGCTTTCACTTGTTGACAGACGAGACATCTGGATACGAATCTGGCGACTTCTCTCTTCATTCCGTGCCACCAAAATGTCTGTTTTAAATCTTTATACATCTTAGTGCTGCCCGGATGAATAGAATATTGTGAGTTATGGGCTTCTGTCATGACCTCCGTTCTCAAATCTCCACTGGGTACACATAGCCGATCTCCGAATCTTAGCGACCCGTCCGGGTGCTTCCTTATCCCGGTCTGGAGCCCTGTTTCTGTTTGTTTCCAAATTTTCTGAAGTTTTGGATCACTTTGTTGGGCTTCCTTAATTCTATCTATTAGGAGGATTGTATTTGTAAGTTTTGCCATATCCCTTCGGTTATCGGGCATATGACTTCAATTCCCATTTTCCTCAAATCCTCAAGGATTTCCTTGGGTGTATTTAGAAAGAAAGCTTCAGGTCTTCTACTTAAGGCATCGGCCACTTTATTAGCCTTGCCTGGATGATATGTTAGCTCCATATCAAAATCCTTCAGTAACTCCAACCATCTTCTTTGCCTCATATTGATCTCCTTTGTGTGAAGACATACTTTAAGCTTTTGTGATCGGTGTAGATTTTGATTCTTTCTCCGTATAAATAGTGTCTCCATAACTTGAGTGCAAACACCACTGCTGCAAGTTCGAGATCATTAGTTGGATAATTTCTTTCATGTGCCTTTTTGTCTGGATGCATATGCTATGACTCTTCCGTGCTGCATCAGTACACATCCTAGACCCTTTCCTGATGCATCACTATATATCTCATATCCACCCGAACCAGATGGTAATGCCAGTATTGGGGCTGAAATTAATCTTTTCTTTAATTCGTCAAATGCGGCTTGACATTTCTCTGTCCAGTTAAACTTTTCTTCTTTTCGGGTAAGACGGGTTAAAGGTTCTGCAATCCTTGAAAAATTTTTCTACGAATCTTCGGTAATAACCAGCCAACCCCAAGAAACTTCTGATTTCCGCTACAGACTTAGGTGTCGGCCAAGACTTAACTGCTTCCACTTTCTTTGGGTCTACCGAGATACCTTCTCCACTGACAATATGCCCTAAAAACGGTATTTGATCCAGCCAAAATTCACATTTACTAAGTTTAGCATATAATTGTTCTTCCCGTAGAGTTTGCAGCACTATCCTCAAGTGTTTTTCATGCTCCTCTTCACTTTTGAGTATATAAGAATGTCATCAATGAATACAATCACAAATTTGTCCAGATATTGATAAAATACTCGATTCATCAGGTCCATAAAATAGCTGGTGCATTTGTCAACCCGAATGGCATAACTAAGAATTCGTAATGCCCATACCGAGTTCTAAATGCAGTCTTTGGAATATCTTCCCTTTTTACCTTTACTTGATGATATCCGGATCTCAAATCAATTTTTGAAAATACCCTTGCTTCTCCTAACTGATCAAACAATTGATCGATCCTAGGTAAGGGATATTTGTTCTTGATGGTAACCTCATTCAAAGCCCTATAAATTACTAGGCGTAGGGTACCATCATTCTTTTTCACAAATAATACCGGCGCACCCCATGGCGAAGCGCTAGGCTGAATAAATCCCTTGGATAATAATTCTTTTATTTGTTTGTTTAACTCAGCCAGCTCCTCCTTGTTCATTGGGTATATCTTTTTGGCTATGGGTGCAGCTCCAGGTATTAAATCTATAGAGAATTCTACCGCTCTATCTGGGGGTAGCCCTGGCAATTCTTCTGGGAATACGTCCTTAAATTCTTCTACTACTCTTGGGAATGGTTGTTCTGCCACTCCTTGCAGCAGTACTGGTAGTTCAAATTTCTCTAATTCTTCTGCATTGAATTCATTCTGGTCCCTTACAAACTCACAAAATTCTCCGTCAGGGAGTTGAAAGGAAACTTTCCCTTGACCGCAATCTATGTTGGCTAATGTTGCAGTTAACCAATCCATACCCAATATTATATCATAGTTGCTTGTTGGGAATACGAGCAACCGGTACGAAAAGCTCCTCTACCCAGTTTTATAGGACATCTACTACAGACCCGACTGACTTCTACTACTCCATTACCGGTGAGGACCTTTAGTGATTTAGGCAGAGATTGTGACTCTATTTCACGTTGTGATATAAAAGAAGATGATATAAATGAATGGGTAGCCCCGGAATCAAATAATACTGATGCTGGATATGCAGAAATTAAAATGGTACCTGAAATTACTTCTCCGGGAATATTAGCGTCTTCGCTCCCATCACAAATGCTTGCCCTTGCTTATTCCTTTTCTTGTTATTATTTTGGGCTTGAGTCGCCCGTTGTGCCTGTTGAAATTGATATGCCTGAGGTGCATAGGGCGGCCTGTGCTGATTTCCATAAACCATACCTGCTTGTGATATTGGTGCCTGCATCATAGGTCGTGGTTGGTTTCCTTGAACTGGAGGTCGGTATCCTTGATTGAAGCTTTGTGTGATTGCCCCAGTTGCAGGTATTTGAGGGCATTGATTTGTTAGATGGTTTCTGCTCCACACTTCAAACAAAGTCCCAATCTCTTCCGACATGCATTTATTCTATGGCCCGGTTTGTGGCAGTAATTACAGACAACGGGTCTGTCTGGGTTGCCATTCTGAGGACGCTTAGGCGGTCCCTGCCAATGATTCTTGGAGGATGCCCCCTCCTCAAAAGTCCTCTTAGGTTGTGGAGACCGAAAGGTTGTTCTTCTTTTAGTATCCTTTCTTGGTCTCGAGCTGCTTCTGTTGCCTCTGAAAATGTTCGGCACCTATAAGAGGCGACCCTACTTTTCAGTTGGGTCCCAAGTCCTTCTACGAACCTGGATATCTTTGTGTCTTCATCTGCTATCATGTTGGGGGCAAATCGACTAAGCCGAAAAATTCCGCAACGTACTCATCAACTGTACGTCTCCCTTGTTTAGATAGTTGAATTGTCTTTCCAATTCTATCCGCGCTGACTTGGGATAGAATCTGTCTTCAAATTTCTTCTTAAATTCTGCCCATGACATGTCCTCATCAGAATCTTCAGGGTACTCGGCACTCCACCAGTATCCAGCTATGTCCTCCAGCTGGATGCGGATTGCGGGTACCATGTCCTCAGGTTTAACTTTGGCCGCCTTCATCAACCCTTCAATGGTTCTCAGCCATTGACTTGCTTCCATTGCATTTTCAGTCCCTTTAAACTTGGGCGGCCTAAGATCCCTGAATTCTTTTAGGGTTTTATCCTTGGTATTATTTGAATTCTGCATTTGTTCTAGTATCGTAGTATTTGTGGCATGGGCAGCATTGGCCTGTTGATTATTGGATTCCAATAATCGCTGGAACAATTGGAACATGTCAGCCACGGTTTGCTCCGTTGATGTTTGCGGTGGTGGATTGTTTGATTGAGTATGATTGTCCATATCCTGAAATAAATGACACAATTTCCTCAGGGAATATTCACAATATTCATTCATAACAAGGTGTACAGCAGAGCCATATATATTCATTAAAATGAGAGTATTACAAAATGTGGTTCCTACTCTCAACTTCACATTTGTTTACATTCTTTTCATCTAATCTACTTGTGTCACTCCACCTCCCCAAAATGTGACATAGTATCTATCTTTAACTATCCTTTCTTGTATACACATCTGCCGATTTCAAAATACCACACAGCAGACAAAAAGATTCCTTCTTCACTGTACATATGTTGGTTAGGTTTTTCTTATTCTATGGCCTCGATGAGGATTCTTTCCTCAGTGAGGATGTCAACTTCTGGATGGAGTCTTTCAAAATCATCTAATGTACCCTCATATCCATGTAGTCCGATATAAATACGATTTGGGTCTCGGACATGCAGACAGTAAGTTGTATTTTCCTGATATACTTCGGCTCCGTCTTCAATGTCCCTGACAATGGGACGCATGACTGCATAGAATACTTGGTAGACATGGATATCGTACCAGTCAGGTGCGTTCCACATTAGTCTGGCATAGCGCTGGTATAAGTATATAGTGTAATACTTCCGTCCCATTCCAAACTTGGCATAAATAGATCCATACCTACATTCATAATATTCTTAAGAAAATATTTACCAGGAATAAAATATAGGAAAAGCATATTTATTTATACAACATGTTCCTACTACATACATTCTTATATTTCATACATTCATGATCCTCCTACATATTGGGTTCTAATACTTATTTTACATATTTCACTACCTATATTCACATATATCCCTTACAAAATTAAGGATCTAATATTTACATATCTATATTCATACATCATCATCACCTAGGGGTCTAAATCCACATGCGTCTTATATTAAGGATTCTCGCCTCTGGGTATGCTTGCTTCCATTCTTCTAGTGTACCGTTACGTTCATTCTCCGGACCTTCGGAGGATTCTGCCTTGATTAGTACATAATAATGTACCGTAATAATATATCTTTCTTTCATCTACGATGTCTGTCACCACTGGGTATTTCATCTCGTAGTGTACTCCATAAGCTTCTATCATTCCCTTTGGCGCTACTTTCCACATCTTCTTCACAAATGCATAATACTCGTCCATGCTATGACTGTCATTGTTCAGTCTTGCGAAGGGTGCAAATCGGGGCATTATCTACATCAAGAATTTCTTGAGTCACTATCCATTTACTAGGATTAAACAGTTGGTTAGAAAAGAGGCAATCATCTGTTAACTATTGATACTTCCTTCTCAAGGATTTCTAGAGTGTGATTGGGACTCGTAGTGCTTCCTACGATTCTAGAACCTACGTTTTTCCGAACCTATGTCCTATCTAGATTTTCCATTCTTGCTGACCTGCATGGGCCACCGCTTAAAGGACGTGTCACGTCCCGCTTCCCGGATGGAAGGGTGACGTCATAAACACATCCCCAGGCTACGCGCCGAAATTCGCAATTGTCGCCCGTAATCATCAGCAGAATGGAAAATACAAGAAATTCTCATGGCATTAAAATATAGTGTAGCTATATTACAGGGAACTTTTCAACAATTCTATTACAGATTATTACAAAAATAGATTTGCAAAATGACAACGATACTGCTGGTCATAATTGTGGGTAGTCCAGACAGTTATTCCTCGTTGTAGTGCGGCGACACTTCGGCGGAGGCGTCTTCTTCTTCTTCACCTAGTGAACAAATACTAGGTCGTTTAGAAAACGACGAGCAAGTCCTCGGCCAAGAACGGTAAAAGTTAGACAAAATAAAATATGTAGTTTTTAAAGAAGAGACACGGTATACGAAATTGCACTACTATATATAACATGCTTTAGTAAAACAGGAATGAAGATCAATGTCCTACTCCATGAATAATAAGATTTCCGAGCTTCCCTTGAGCTTTTAATAGGAATTGCTTCCCTTGAGCAATTTAGGGACACTGCCTATTTATAATAGACAGCGTTGATTTCTGGAGTAAGATTTGAAATGAAATGCAGTTTTGAGAACAATACTCCGAATAATCCTCTAAATATTTCCCGTGAACAATCCCGTTAACCTGGGATCAGGTTGTGATTTCCGAGCCTCCCTTGGGCTAAAAAGACATCTATTGATGTTACTGTCAGATAGATGTAGTATTGATTCACGAGCCTCCCTTGGGCTAGTACACCCTAGTCGCAACTAGATGTACTGATTCACGAGATTCACGAAATACTGATCAGCTTTTTTGTTATTTATGTTACGGGATATCTAGGGATATTCAGTTGTTCTCCCCTCCCAAATGCTTCTTAGATAAGAAATTTCGAAGGTCGAAATTTGTCTATCTCCTAAATTTCTCAAAAATTTCGGCAGAGTCTCCTTTGTATTTTGGAGCCCCGAAAATTTACAAGAAAACATATATATAATGAAAGTAAAATATGGGCTCGCCGACCCCTTCGGTGGAGCAACTCTCAACACCGGAACCACGCAAGTAAATAATTGGGCTCGCCGACCCCTTCGGTGGAGCAACTCTCAACACCGGAACCACGCAAGGAAGAAAGAACAAAAAGAACTAGAGATTTATACCTGAGCAAGCAATGATTACCTTTCTTTGGCAATTAATCAGGTCGCGGCTTGCTAATAGCTTGCAGTTTGTCAAATGGAGCAAATATTTATTCAACTATGCAAGACTTTATAATGTATAACTATATATGTACATATATATATATTTATGTATGTATAGGATAAATATGATATATTATATATAGATATATATATATTATATATATATATATAGATATATATATGTATGTGTAGATATATATATATGGATATATATACATATATATAGGTATGTGTATATATATATATACATATATATGTAGATAGTATAACGAAAATTAAACCAAATGAAACTCTTCCGTAACACATGCATGAAGCAGGAGAATGAAAATAAACGGAATTATTTCTAACTATGGACTCACACAAAATTGAGTAAAAAACACAGTGAGTAGAGAAAATAGGGTCCTTGTATTTTTACCTTCCTGGCGTACGGTCCAGTCGTTCAGTTCCAATGTTTATGACAACTTACCATTGGAGAGTCCCATATGTTCATATGTGTTTGTTTGTTCATGAAGAGTTCAATAGTTCATGTCCACAATTGCAAGTCCAAAATCCGTGTCCGAAATTGATTCCTCTATTTGTGTCCAACGTTTATCCACTTGTCACTTGTTCTTGATACGTTACAATAAATATTTAATACTTTTGTCTATGTCTATCAAAAATTAAACATTTGCAAAAATTAAAGTTGCAATATTTTAAAATATCTCAAATTGGGTTAAATGTTATCAAAATTTCAGAATTTAATTAACCATGATTAGGGATATTCTCTTAACTTTTATTCCAAGCTAAATATTATGAGAAGGAGAAATTTATATGTAGCATGATATTCAGATTTTAAAAGATTAACCGATACAATTTTAAATTCCTATTATTACCAAAACTTGACAAAACTTGTGTAATTATAACAAAATTTCGGAATCTAACATGATTTATAATAATTCCTATTAAATTCTAGATGGAAAAGATTAGGGAAGAAGGGGAGGAGAGGAGGACTTGCCTTGGATTGGGAATGCCCTAGACTTCTCCACAAGTCCTAATTGAATCCCAATAGCAAAATAACAATTTTGTTAGTATTCTAACCTAGTTGGAATTGGAAAAAAAATAGAGATTGGGGAAAGGAGAAGAAGTTTACCTAGGTTTCCTCTCTTTGGAATTGATGGAGAAAAGGATGAAGAGAAGAAGATGGAGTGGAAGATGAAGTGGAGGTGGCCGGGAGGGGCCGGCTGGCGGCGGACGGCGGCGGCAGCCGGCGGACGCGGGCGGCAGCGGGGCAGCGGTAGCAGCTGGGGTCGGGAGGGGGGTCGGGTGTGAGTGTTTTTTTTTTTTTCCTTTTCCTTTCTCTTTGTAGTGTGTGTGTGTGTTTATATAGGGAAAGGGGGGGGTTATGTGCTGCTGGTGGTGGGATTTTGGGGGGGTGTGTGTTTGAGTGTTGGGGGGGGGGGGAGATTATATAGAGGGGTGAGATGGTGAGGTGTCCCCCTTCTCCACTCTTCCTATAAATTCTATTGGTTTAAAAATAGTTTGAACAAAATAAAATAAAAAAAATATAATAATATTACTAATAAAGAAAAGAATATGACAAAAGAGCTCATATACATCGATGTGAAGATCAATGGCATGAGCACACGGGCGTTGGTTGACATGGACGCCACTCATAACTTCATCGCGGGCGCGGAGGTCCGTCGCTTGGGTCTAGCCTTGGAGGAAGATCCGAGCATGATGAAGGCGGTCAATGTGGAGGCGCATCCCGTACAGGGGGTACCCAAGGGGGTCCGCATAGCGGTGGAAAATTGGTCGCGTGTTGCCAATTTTACCGTTGCGTCGCTGGATGACTTCAAAATGATACTGGACATGGATTTCCTTATCGTGGCTAAGGCGATTCCGATGCCACATTTGGGAGTTGTCGGCAGTGTTCTAAAAATCGCTAGGCGGACTCGGTGCGGCGGAGGTCCGCCTAGCGCTTAGCCCGCCTAGATTTTTTTAATTTTTTTATAAATTTTGAATTTTGAAATTTAAAATTTAAAATCTCAATTTTCTAAAATCCAAATACTATCTTAAAATCCAAACAAATATCCAAAATACAACTAAGTGTATAAGCGTAAATAAATTTTCGTAGACCAAGTCAAAGAAGTTGAGATCTTTACGCAAAAGACAGTTCCAGATTCTACACGAAGTCCATTTCAGACTTTACGCAAAGGTCAAACTGAGTCAAACTTAAGCTCTACGCAAGGGTTAAAGTTCAGACTTTACGCAAAGGTCAAATTGAGTCAAACTCAAGGGTTAAATTCAGACTTTACGCAAAGACAGTTTCACTCACTACGCAAAGAATGAGCTGTCCATGCTGCATTAAATGTACGAAGATACTGTTCTGACAAATTGATTCTCTGACAAATAGTTGCACAGAAGCCAAGAAGATTTTGTTGTTTAGTATGCCAACGAGCTGCTTTACGCTCGAGGAACAGCCTCCTCTTTACGCATAAGAGTTATTTGAGCTTTTACGCTCAAGGCTATCTCAGCCACTCTTTTTGCACGTAAAGTTTATTTGAGCCTTTACGCTCAAGGCTATTTTTTAGCTGCTTTACGCATGAAGCTTACTTTGAGCTATTTTACGCTCAGACATACCTAAACAAGCATCCTTTACGCACCGTCTGTCCTGATTGTGTGGGAACGTGGTTTTCTGACGTGGCCTTCATGCCACATTTCTCGAAGAACGTGTGTACGTGTTCTCCTTATTTTATTGGATTATGGGACACGTATCAACATGCTAGAGGCCAATTTTTGTACGTGGGTGACAGATATTCTACCAACCTGCGTAGAGACTCAATATTTGTGCTTTTTACGCACAGAAGGACAAGCCTATATAAAGACTTCTTTTTAAGAAGAAGGGGGTGGATTTTTTCAGGCCAGATATCTTGAGAGAATTCATACTTTCAGAGCAAAGTGATTTTCCAGATCACTTCTCTTCAACTTTTCTTCAAGAACAGAGTGAAGCAAAGCATGAAAGCATTCGACCGTGCCATCAGTGCCAATTGTGTCGATACCTTTCTGGTGACTTAGTTCTTCCAGTTGTTCATCTCCAAACAGTTTTTCTTCATCATCATCGTGTGGTTCCAAGGAACAAAGTGATCGCTCTCAGATCATACTTCCATAGCAATACTCTCCAGAATTTACTTGTACTTTTGTACATTTTCTCTGGTTTTCTTTCAAAAGTCTTAGGGCATTTTGTTAAGTGAAACACTAAGAATAAACAAAATAACATAAAATCAAAAAAACGGCCGCCTAGGGGTGCCTAGGACCCGTCTAGGCCCGCCTAGCCTACCGCCTAGGGGGTTTTCGGTGCGGTGGGCCGGCGCCTAGCGCCTAGGCGGCGCCTCGGCCGATTTTTAGAACATTGGTTATCGGCTTCATGGAAGAAGGCTCATCGTGCATGGTGAAAGCTGCACAAGGCAAGCCTTCGAAGGGAAAAGCTATCTCTGCTACTCAGCTCAAGAAGGATGGCAAAAGGGGGATGACATACCTAGCGGTGCTCGAGAAGAAGGAAGGCTTCGAGGAGGAAGGTCTTTCGTGCGAGACCAAGGGTGTTGCAAAGGGGCGCCCCGAGGAGCCACTTTCGCGGAGGGAGGTGGGCTGTACTACCGGGTTGGGCACGAGGCAGAGAATGCGTATCGCAAGTTGTACGGAGGCAGAAGCGACGAGGCAGAGTAACTCGTGCAAGGAGTTGCTCAAAGCTCGTGGGGGACATTCGGATCGACATGCTTACAATAGAATTCGCATGCACGGAGGTGTGAAGAACCAAGTGCAGCTACAAGACGAGGGGGATCGACGACTCGATGGCCCGCACGAGATTCGTCATATGCCGAGGAGAGCACAGACCGAGGCCAGAGTTGCTGCGACGAACCAGTTTGCTTCCGATCTTGAGAAGAAGATGGACAAATGGAAGCGCCGCACGAGTCGCACAAAGAAGGGACGACGAGCAGCGATCATGCCTACGAGGGTGGACGTCGTTCCAACACTTGCTACACCCGTCGACGAGGGCGTCGACGAAACAGGTGGGAGAGAATGTCACGCACAAAAGTTTGCGTCCCACCGAGACGGAATTTGTATAACTCTTTGCGGACCGGGGTTATTCGGGAAGCTTTCCGGAATGTTCTAGAAGATGGTGGAATCTTCCAAAATGCTCGAGAATCTTCCAGAAGGACCAAGAATCTTCCAGAAGACTCAAGGCCTTTCTAGATGTCTCATGATCTTTCTCGATTGGCTAGAAGCTTCCATATAAATCTGGGCTTAGAATATTCCTAGAATAATCCCTGGAATATTTCTCTCCAGAAGTTTCCATGTAAAGCTCTATGAGCCCTATAAATAAGTGCGAGGCTCATTTGCTCCTCACCACCCAAAGTTATAGTCTTTTCTAGTATAGTGAAGTTTTAATCTTCCACTCTCTCTCTCTTTTGTTCCACAATATTCTCAATATCGCCTTAGCGATCTATCTAAGCGTTGGGGGAAGGCTTGCACGACTCTTCGAGGAGGAAGATAGTGCGCCGCATGGGTCGAAGTGTAGCCTAAAACACTAAGTCCGTGACATAAAGCTCGTGGTGCTCACAGATCTTGGTAAAATACCTTTTTGGTGATCATCTGAAGCTCTCTCAGTCACTTTATTATCTTCTGTTATCTCCTTCTTTTCCACTTCTTTGAGTATAGCATACTTATCTTTCTTTTAGATGATGAAGAAAATGAAAAGAAAAAGGAAAGATCATTGCACTTTAACCATTCAGCTTCGACATCTTGTTCACTTGTTTCCCTCCAGCAAGAAATTAGTTATTGACAATGGTCGATGAGCTGCTGACATCTCGTAGCAATAGGTGACAGAAGTGACTTGGTGATGGTTAACCACCGAATGATTAACAATGGTTGTGTATCTAGATCGCCTAGATGCGGACATGGATTCAGATACACCAATTCACTTTGTTATCACTTTCTGTTATCTCCTTCCCTTTCCACTTCTTGAGTCTAGCATACTTACCTTTCTTTTAGCTGATGAAGTAAATGAAAAAAATGTACATTGCACTGTAACCACTCAGCTTCGGCATCTTGTTCACTTGTTTCCCTCTGGTGAGAAATTATTATTGACAATGGTCAATGATCTGCTGACATCTTGTAGCAATACATGACATAATGACTTGGTGATGGTTACCACCAACTGATTAATGATGGTTGTGTATGTAGTTCACATAGATGCGGATGTGGATTTAGATATGGACAATATACAGATACATAATACAACATTTGTAGAAAAACTGAGGATATAGGTGCGACATGGATGCAATTATATATACACATGAAAACATATTTATATACATATTTTATACTTTAGATTTTAATAATATCTATACTTCAGCTAATAAGCATGTTTTAGATAGTAACTAAGGTTCCAAAAAGTTCCAAGTAGGATTTGCTGTAAAAATATGTTACAATATGTTACTTTCTCATAACTCAATTATGTTTTGTACGATCAGGAGATGCCCAAAATGTTTTGGATCTCTTTGGAGCCTTAGATGTGCGCAAGTCATATAAGTGTAGTGTGAAAGAAGTATCATGTTCAATATATATTGGATATGGATACGGATACGGTCCTCCCAAGGAGTACTGGTACAATGTAGGTGTCTATACAAGCCTATCAAGATTCATGTGCATCTACACATCATATTGCATCATTAGTTTTATATTCCAAGTAGGGTCTAATAGTAGTAAGTAGTAATTTAGACGTATTGCATCATTAGTTTTATATCCCAAGTAGGGTCTAATAGTAGTAAGTAGTAATTTAGACCGGCAAAGCCTATCAAGATTCATGTGCATCTACACATCGTATTGCATCATTAATTTTATATCCCAAGTAGGGTCTAATAGTAGTAAGTAGTAATTTAGATGGGGGCTTCCATCAAAGCTCCTACCTTTAGGCTGTAGAATGTGAGGGAAAGAAAGGACAGAGAGGCAGGAACATGTAGAAACGGCACCTGATTTCTTCAGGACCCTATTTAATTTCCTTTCCTTCTCTCACTTGGTTTGCAACCAAAGATAGACTTGGCTCTTGTAGTTCTCCTTATCTTGGCTCTTGTGACAACCTAGTTTCAGTGTTGTTAAGTTGTCAAGACACCCTTAAGGCCCTAAGGTCTCCTATTGCCTTAAGATTCTCGACGCTAAGTTAAAAAATCCACGCCAAACTAATCAGCCTAATCAAAACTCAAAAAATAGTAGGGATCATCAATAAATCAAGACCAACAACAAACACAAATTGCATATTATAATTAAGATGCAATCAATTAATGAAGGATAAATAGGTAAAATTGCTGACCTTATCTCTTTATTTATTCGGATGCAATTCAATTTACTATTATTACCCTACATGCATTATACCATGTTTAAATTAAGGACAAATAGGTAAAGTTGCTGGTATAGGGCAATTGTAAATAAGGTGACCGTCTTACGAGCCTTTTCTCGGCTAAGGCATGTTCTTGGATGTTGCCTTGCTGACACTGCGATGCCTAGTGCACTTAGAGGCTGCAAAGGGTCGCATCACCTCTCGCCTTGTCGCCTTGTCGCCTAGGCGAATGCCTCAGGTGTCTTTAAGAGCATTGCCTGGTTTACACTTTTGTTCCTGCGACACACCCTTTAATCTACTTGTAATAAACATTTATGTTCATGCATCCTAAGATACAAGCTAAGGTGATGTTAAGATCTAGAAAGAAGACTAAAATTTTAGAGACACTTCTGGTCTAGCTGGAAGTTCGTATTATACAAAGAATTTGTTATTCGTAGTGATGAATCATCCATCATCTATGTTGCATGCACATGGATAAGACACACCACATTTGGACACGGCGACGGGGATTCGACACCTATTTTGGTGTCCTTGTGTATTTGGAGTGGCCATGGGGTGTCTGAAACTTGTCCGACACGATACAACAAGAACACGACATGGATTTTGGAGTGTCCGTGCTTCCTAGTCTATTATAATTGTGTCCCATAGTCGTAGATATCATTTTTTCCCCCTTCCTGTATGCCCCAGCATTACCTGTCAAATCTTCTATTTTGTCTGACCAAATTAAGCAACTCTTCAAAAGTTCTCCTCAATCCTTACCTCACCTCAACTCCCTCCACTCTCTTTCAGTCCAACAACAAACAAGTGTTTTGCTTATAATTACAAGGTTTATCCAGGATGAGTTGTAATAAGAGACTAAGCATATCATTGTTAGTTAAATATTTCTGATCTCAGGAAGTTAGCGTGCTCTTGCAACTTGGAAAAGCTAGTGATTTGAAAAAAGTGGACAACATAGTCTTCCAAGTGTATCTATATCTATTACTTCTTGTTCTTGATAATTCCCCAGGCTACTAGGATTTGAAGTATCTTTTCATGGAATTATACCTTGTGGCTCCTTATGGTTGTCTTCTTTGTAAGCCAGTAAGTGATAGTTTGCTTTGATAGAAGACAAATAATTAGATTGTAGTTACAAAGTTCTGACCAGGACGAGTTGTAATAAGAGTTGTGTATCAGCTAATAATGATATCTTTGTTATTTAAATAATTTGAAGCTGAGAAATTTATCCAGTGCTCTTACAACTTGGAAACACTAGACTTATAAAAGTGTAATCTTATCTTTTATTATTTTGTGTCCTTCCTTGATTTCAACTCCTCTCTCTCTCACACACACACAGAGGATGGTGAATCATCTCTTGATTGACGTAGACCTTGTGAGTCATTATACACTATTTTATTCTTATCCTCTTAAGTTAGATTTTACCTTGATACAAGACGATGTAAATTAGATCATAGTTACAATATTTTAATCAGTATGAATTGCAACAACATGCTTTACAACTTGCAAGTGCTTGTGACCTGAAAAAGTGGATGTAATTACATTTATTGTGTTCTTCCTTGATTGCATCATTCTCCCCTGTGGTTAATATTATTTTTTTATTGAGCTACACCTCGTGAGTCATTATATCTCCTATTTTCTAAGTCTAGAGGTAATAATTTATCCTGGCCCAATAAGTTAATCCATGTTGCCATGATCAATCAACAAGACTAGTTTTCATTGTTGCACCTTTAAGGTGTTACCTCCCAAGAATGGATGCGACAACTCATCTCCTCGATTTTCTAGGTAGTACTGCCACCTATAGTTGTGTGCAAGCCGAGCCCAATGTTTGATGGATTGTGGGATACCTTGTCAACATGGCTAAAATGCGTCAAGAAAATAAAAGAGACGAGAAAAAGATGGCATAAAGCATCTTACATTTGCTTATGATGCAGGGGAAAAACAAAACTTATTTGCTTGGCTGCACTGTTACCTCCTCAAGCTAAAACCATTAGACATAATTGACTTGGGACCTGTTTATCTCTTCTACTTTATAGGTATATTGCCACCTCATGTAGTTGTGTGCAAGCCAAGCTCTGAAGCTTGCTGGATTCTAGGTTTCTGTGTCGACATGTATAAAATGCATAATGAAAGTTGAAAACAAAGAAGATAAAGCCAAGCCTGAAGCGCCATACATTTGCATATGATGCAAATTTCCAGTACTTTTCTTGTATAGTATTTTTGTTTGGATTGGTCTATTTTTAACTTATAAATGGTAGTGGTAGGTTATATTTTCTATATGCATCTATCTGCAATTGTTTTCTTGCCCTTTATGGGCATAAAATATGGGAATGTCGTACCTTCGTACTCTGGCTTAATGGGTCATAGAGATCAATGTTATTCTCCAAGGAAATTGTATCATCTTACCTCTTCATCTACTCTTTATAGTATGGGGGAACTTGGAGGGTGATCTTTGGTTGCATGAGCTTAAACCTCATAGCCAATAGGTAGATATGCCATCTATGTTTTATGGCATGACCCTCTCATGCTCGTAGCTACCTTACTAGGAGTTTGGCACCAGCATAGAGAGGATTGGTGTCAGGTTGACAACTCCTCACGAAAACTGTCAATTTTTATGCAACATTCTTATGGCTACCCCATTCTGATGAAGAAGACTTGGATGATGATGACAATGTGAATAATATGATAAAAGAGATGCAGGTGATTACTTTATTATGTGTGTCTGTGTAAAAGATGTATGCGTGTATGAACGTGTCCCTACTGTGCAGATAATATAACTGTATAATGTTTAGTTGATCTATCAAGGTAATTTGAAAGGTAGCTGATACTGCAAGATGTGTATTGGGATATTTCAGGTGCTATGGCGAGCGATTGCAAGGAAGAGCCAGGCTCTGCAAATGGTGCTTGTATGGACAATCTTCCAAGGAACGGTTCTGAATGGGTGGAAGTGTTGGTGACAGAAATGATGGCTGCTTCTAATGTAGATGATGCAAAGGTGCGTGCATCCCGAGTGCTAGACGTACTAGAGAAGTCCATCCTGGCCAATGCTGGTAGTACCGAGGCGTTTCAAATACTTCAAAAGGTAGCTTCTTTCTTCTATATGTAATCCGTAGTTGTTGCAGATGGCCAGACTCTTGTATTTCTCTTAGAAACATGGTATCAAGCAAAAGTTATCCTTACACCAGTTCAAGATCTTCGTATAAGCCCGTTCTTTTACATCAGCTCCATTAACAGATTGTCAAACCTAATTACAGACTTCTTTTCTAATGTGACATAGGAAAATATATTGCTGAAAGAACAGTTAGAAACACTGCTCAAAGAAAACAATGTTCTGAAGCGAATTGTTACAATCCAGCATGAGCGTCAGAAGGAGTACGAGGAGAAGAGCCAAGAGCTGCCACATTTGAAGCAGTTGGTGGCTCAGTATAAGGAACAACTGGCTAAGCTGGAGGTATTACATTACAGCTTGATTTTTTTTCATTCACACGCGTGGTTGTTTAATTTGATCATTACTGTTATGAATATGTTCCCTTGATGGTTTATGTATGGCTGTGATACGCAGGTTAGCAACTATGCGTTGGCTATGCATCTAAAGCAGGCACAACAAAGCAACTCCATTTCAGGCCGTTTCCATCCTGATGTCTTTTAGGGCTTGTTGGTTGGTCATTTAGGGCTTGTTGGTTGGTCATTTGGGTGCTCGCTCCATTCTGCAGTGCTGGACTTGATGACAGGGTTCTCACTAACGTCTCGTCTCTTTGTAAAATGTACTTCAGTTTCTTTCTTTAATTTCATTTTTCTTTTCTGGGTAAATTTTAAAAAAAAAATCAGTTCATAATAAGAAAATTGCATCCATGCTTGGATGAAAGTTATAATGACTGAAAGAAAAGAATTAGACCATGTTATCTTTGTTTCAGATTTGTACTTTGGTGCAGTTTGCTTAATTTAAAGAAGAATGCATCATGGCAGAGAATAACCAAACACTTGGAGGTTGTCTACAGCACTGTTCCAAATATTATAATTTGCAACATGGCCTTAGAGAATTGTTCAGTAGTGTGTTGAGAAAATGTGAATGATGCTTTCAAGTTTCATGTTTGTTACTACTATCAATAATTGTCATTTGTAGTTTCATTGTATGATATAAGAATCAATAATGCTAAAGGGGATGCCATATTTTGTTGCCCACGTGATAGTTAACATTAATGTGGTTTTATAAATGATCAAGACATAGCCTCTCACATGTCATCAAAATATGATCAGATTTTGGCGTCCCTTTAGAATTGTCCTTCATGTTTGATTTTAATCCTCACTAGTGTTGATTTCTTGGCATATTTTGTTGACCACGTGATATTTAACATTAATGTGGTCTTATAAATGATCACACAGGCTGTCACAATCACAGCTACCTATGTCCTGAAAGCAGGAAAGGGTCTTAGATTATTTTGCAAAATAAGGATCATTTTGATAATATTCAGGTAATAAATCAAAGCCAACAACATTGTATTGTTTTCAAAAGACAAGTTCATCAGCTACTTTGTTTAAAACATCGTAATTCTGATAAAAAAGAAAAAAAAAAAGATGATTTCTTGAAGATTAAAAAAAAAAAAAAATCCATTTAGCATGTCTAGAGTTTAATTTCTTTTGAGAATTTATCATCCAAGTGCTTCTTCATCAGAGTGTAAAATAAATTTGTGTCAAATAATGATGCCAAAATCGTAATGCTTGAAATGAATCATAAAATTATAAATTGTTATTTGTGGTTGATAATAATGTTGGTGGGAAAAGAGGTTTTTTTTTTTTTTAATATAAAAGTTCCATGATCATGTCGATTTTTTTTCCTTCATATTTATACAAAATAAATAATAAATATTCTCAGTTATATATATTTGTATTTCCAAAATCAGAAAATTTGTTGTAAAATACTAAATTTACTTAAATTACGTGTAGGATAACAACTTTCTGAAAATTGCAAGTAAAGGTACTTTCCGCCAGACAGACCGGCAGAAATCTCGCAGAGATTCGGGGGTTTGCGCAAGTGAGGTTGGAGGTTTGTTGGCTGGGTGGCTTTTTTTTTATAAACTTACTCCCACTCATTCACTCTCAACCCCCTCCCCTACCACACACACAATAATCAACACTGCCTGACCGAACTCCTCCCCCAATCCGACCCCTTGCCAATCTGCCACACGCAACCCCTTGCCGATCTGCCACGCAGCCGGGTACCCAAATTCCGCCAGACTGACTTGCGAAAATTACTTGAAATTTTTAAAAAGTTGTTACCCTAAGCGTAATCTATGTAAAATTGGATATTTTATTGCAAATTTTTTTTGTTTCCAAATGAACTGTTAATCCAATCTTCATGACTCCTCTAGGACCTATTCACTGTTGCATCAGCAATGTTAGGTTTCGTGCGCTAGCTAGCTCAATTAGGTTGTAGGCACTTTAAGACTTTATGAGTACTTCAATTGCAGCAGATGGTGATAGCGATATATATATATATATGCAGCATCACCTAACTCAAGCGAGTGGTGAGTAATAATTTCCTACTTCTTTTGGAGTCTCTTGAACTACAGTTTGGGCCTTGTAGAAGAATGTTGTTGGTGTTGACTGCTAAGTGTATAGGCTTCAGTTTCACTTCAAATTTCTTACTTTAGGTGGTCAGAGCAAAGAAATAATCATAAGACAAACCAATCTAGAGTCGTGATACGTTTTATTGACAGGATGGAATCCATTCTTTTTGTGTAAAGTGTAAACTTCAATAATTACCAAGGTTCACAATATCCGTATCGGATTATTTCTATGACTATTGGAGTCCTTGGTATCAACTTATTTGGATCGGAATGTCAGATTTTTGTATTGAGAAAAAAATTATACTAATATTTTAGAGAATATATATATATATATATATATATATATATATATATATATATATATATATATATATATATATATATATATATATATAAACATAATTTTAACTATTTGCTATGTTGTATTTTAGTAGTTTTAAAACTGATGAAATAGTAGCCACCCTCCTTATTGTGTTATCTGTGATAAATAATTTTTTTCTTTTCTTTTACAATTTTACTATATTTTTATACCCTTACTTATTGGTCTTTTTCGTTCATTTTTTTTCTTTTTTGTCGATTGGCTAGGAAAAAAAATAACTCCAATATCATATAGGTTAATATCGGTAACGGATTAGAACATGCCAAATCGTATCGAATCAACTGTATGGGGATCAATATCGAACGAGACCACAAACTACGGTTCAAACATATCTTCTACATAATACAAATTGTGACAAGCTTTACCACCACACCGCATGAACCTCGACTCCAATATCATATGTCATGGCGCATGGTTGGAAAGCTCTAATATCTAGGGGTGAGCATTATTCAGTTTTGGACCAAAATCGAACCGAATCGAACCGAATAAGAGATTCGGTTTGGTTTAAAAAAATTCGTTTCGGTTTTGAAAATATTAAAATTTCTTACTCGGTTTCGATTTCGGTAGAAAAAAAATTATATATATATATATATATATATATATATATATATATATATATATATATATATATATATATATATATATATATTTGTGTGTGTGTACTAAATATATATAGGTATATACTATATGTATATACTAAATATATCTAGATATATTTAGTTACTATATATATTAAAAAAAAAGTGTAAATAAACCGAATAAACGAAATCGAACCGATTTAATTCGGTTCGATTTCGGTTATACTTATTCGATTTTCGATTATTCGGTTCGATTGGAATCGAATTAATCCAATGCTCACCCCTACTGAAATCCTCATGAACGTGACAATTTGAACTAACCAGAACATGTGACACTTATTTCCCACCCACCATCTGCAAATTCGTCGTGTAAACGCTGGAAAAAGGCTCCCGAATATTTCCCATCAACATCCTGGAATTCTGTCAGCTACAGTTTAATTTACTTTGGAAGCCATCACATGTGAGCCCTTTCCCTCTCTTTTCTTTGGTTTCCTTTTACAAAATCGGAAATGACTGTGACCGGGCCATGCACGGCTAGCTAGATTAGATATAGCTGCCCGTGGGGTTGTGCTCGAGTCTTTCTGGCCAAATCATTGTGTATTTTGTCAAAAGAAAATATGTAGGCCTGCATGCATGCATGCATGGCATCTTTTGGATGCAACCAAAATTGGCAAGGTTACAAGTGTGTACCTACGACCATCTTTCATTGTTTGTGTATACTTCTCATTGTCATTTGTAGAAGAGTTTGCAAGTTGGCATAACTATCATTTCACTCTCTTTTCATTTGTCCTTTACTTGAGGTTTTTTTTCTTTTTATGTCCGACGTAACGCACGACTCTTTGTGCAAGCTGTGATACATGCCATTTGGGCAGGATCGGTTCGGAGGTTTGGATTGTCCTAGTTAAAGCAAATTTTGGTTGTCTCTTGACTCCAAAAAAAATTACAATAAGCTAAAAGTTATAAATGTTGTGGCAAGGAAAAAAAAAGACCAATAATTTTTAACAAATACTAAGAAGCCAGTTGTTTTCGGTTCTGATGATGGCGTGGAGCTCGGATCCCGAGTTCATCTTCCGACTCCTGAGCTACTCGAGGTCTTTTCCAGTGGAATCTCAAAATATGGACATAGGGGATTGCCATTTCAATTGACAAGGAGGAGTTGGGATAGAGTACCGCGTGCAAAGGCTTTATTGGCGGAGAGCTGGAGACTTAGGGCCTGAGGGGTTGCTCTAACCAGAGGGTTGCCTAAGCCCGATGGCTTGTATGACTTAATCCCAGTGCCGGCCCTGCATTTCGGTACACTGTCCCTAATTTTCACACACACACACACACACCGACCCCTCCGAGATCTGGGGACTTAGAGCCTGGGGGTACCCTAATCAGGGGGTTGTCTAAGCCCGATGGCTTGTCTGACTTTTTCCAGGATCGGCTCTGCATTTGGGCACATTGTCCCTAATTTTCACACAGACACACCGACACCTCCTCTGCGGCTTATTTTCGAGACCGACCCCTTAGTCAAGGAGGTTTATTATATCTCTTCTCACTGACCACAAGAGCCATATGAGTTTGGCTCCTTTACTTCAGTTATAAGTTTAAATTTCTCCGATATAACTAGAAAACATGACATTGTACTATATTGTGATAATAAATCGAAAAACAAACCAAAGGGGTAGGGTTAAAAGCAAAGATTCTTAGTTCAAAACTCATGATAAGAGAATGTCCCTCTGATCTAAAAGAGAGAACTCATGGAACTGACAGTCAGGGTTGGTCCTTGGTAAGTCCAACAAATTTTTTTTTAGGTTTGGACAATTCTTTTCTGCTTACAACAACTCTCCAAATACAGTGTGATCCGCAAAAAATAGGAATCACAAGTGAATGGACATAAAGAAATATCTTATAAGAGACTGTTGTCGAACAATCAAAATTAGTTGAAAAAATGCTAAATTTATTACCAAATATTCATAATTTTTTTATAATCTACATCCACCTCCAGCTAACATGGTCCCATCCGATCCCATTCGATCCTCCCTCTCACCCAATCAATGAATGTCATATATGCGGTTGTAAAACTTACAGCTAAAATTGATTGTAAGCATAGCATTTTCCAAATTAGTTTCGACTAAGAGAGAACTTAACCTTCGGCCGACTTTGCTAACAGTAAGGAAGGAAGTACGTATGTTATGCATCTTCCAACTTCTACAAGTTCAAAAGTACTACTATTTACCTAAGAACATTTTGCACTTAGGACTATATCCTGTATCAACCTAGTGTCGGTCGACCTATTTTATTATATCCCTGTTTAAAGCTAAAACAAAATTATCTGTGCTGGATCTCACCTCCTCCCTTGCCCTAACTAGGAGATGAGCATTCGATTTATTCGATTTCAACCAAATCGTAATAGTCAAAATCGAATAAATTAAAAATTTAAAAATTTAAAATCGAACCGAAATTAGCTAAAATCGAACCGAACCGAATAATCAATTTGACTCATTCGGTTGGAATATTTCTATTGTCTAACGAGTCAGACCCATAGTTGAATCGTTGTTAATTATATTAAAAATGATAAAAAAATTACACGTATTTATTGTGTTTTAAAGTTGCGTTTAAAATTGGACTACTTGTTAAATTATTAAAGTTTGACTTCAAAACATATACGTAGTATTATTTGTTTCCAAATTTATACATTTTTAATTACAAAATATGTATAAAATTAAGAGTATTTATGTCAAGTCTTGTTCGATTTTGAATCGAAACGAAATAATTTTTTTTAAGTACTTTTATAACTGAAATTGAACTGAATTTCTTTCAAACAGACCGAATCTCTTATTCTACTCCGTTTGGTTTTTTGTCTTAAAAATCAAATAATGCCCACCCTAGACCTAACCCTAAAACTATGTTTGGGAACTTTGTAGGAGAGGGGAAAGAAAATTTGAGGGAAAAAAAATGGAGGAAAAAAAAAATTACCTTTTCTTGTTTGGATGACAAAAAAGTAATGAAAGGAAAGTAATGAATTAATTTTGTTTTTATTTTTTGTTGAACATAGATAAAATTACTACTTAACTTTTGATTTTCAAAAAGGGTCGGTTGGCTATGTATGCCACGCTCGCCCTCGATTGGTGAGTGCTGTATGGCTATCAAGACATATGGCCGACATAATTTGTGGAACCTTATAGGGTTGGCTCGCTCGGCCGACCCTTCTAAAAAAATTAAAAAAAAAAAAAACTTTTGATTTTCTCAACATAAAAAATACAACAAATTAAATGAAGGGTAGTTGGGTAAATTTACCAAGATTTTCTCTTTTGTGTTCATTTTTCTTTCATTCTTGCGATAAATTTTTTTAGGTGGAACATATATAAATTTTTTTTAGGTGGAAGATATATAAATTTTTCTTCCAAATTTTTTCTCCTTTATTTTTCTTCCCCTCTTTTCAAATTTCACAACTTTTAATTTTTCATCCAATTTTTTTTAAAATTTTTTTCTTTCCCTATTTTTCTCCAGCATAAAGTACCAGACACCAAATACACAGCTGAACCGCACCATGCAGTAGCCGCTTTTGGAAAAAAAAATATATATGGACATTTCAGCTTCTGGGAACTCGTGACTCCATATATATATATATATGTCCAAAAACAGTAAGTTACAGATCATATTTATCGTTCAGCTCAAGTGAAGCTGTACGTGTTCTGACTTGAGACATGAGAATCCCACCAGACACAGCCCACAAAAATCCATGCACGTCAAAGTGGTAGAGGAAAACAGGGTGCTGGCTTAGGGAAAAAAAAAAGAAGAAGAAGAAATATTTAGTATTAGTATCTCACATAATATTAAATATTAAAATTTAGATTTTAAAATTATTTAACGTTAGAGTTTAAATTTTAAAATTATTATTCACATAGACTAATAACAATAATTTTGAAATTCAAACATTAATATTAAACAATTTCGCGATCCAAATTTTTATATGGACTATAATATGAGACCATAATACTAAATAATAAAAAAATGGTAAGATGAGAGCATATTTGACCGAGTAGAACGTGTCGGTAGAAGAAATGGAGAGGATAAGAGGGACAGCCATAGTCTGAGCATTCACGGGATGCACATAGCTCCCTGCCCCCTACTCGCTACAAGACAATTCCCCTCCCTTCCCTTGGATTCATGCATGATCTCCTCCCCACCCTCAAATTATATATGTACTCAAAACATGTCGATATCCAACGGAAGGAAAAGATTTAGTACAAAACCCTACTTCTCTAGCTTACATGAGGACCAACCTATAATAAAGCAGAAACTTTTGGTGGTACGGAAATATCTTTAAAAAAATTAAAAATTTAACCCATTGAACGAAAAAAAAATAAGAGATTTTTTTTTACTTTCAACCCACTTGTTAATATGAATTTGTACTTACATCTTTTTTTTTAATTTTTTTAGACTTACATTACATTTTTCGTCACAAAAAATATTCATTTTGTCACAAAAAATATTTGTTTTGTCACGAAAAATACTTTTAGTGACGAAAAATGGAATGTGAGTCTAAAAAAAGTGAAATGTAAGTACAAAGTCATATTAATAAGTGGGACGAAAGTCAAAAAAATCCAAAAAATAATAATACGAAGTTAAGATATATTCCCGTAGCCGGATTGATAGAATTTGTGTATATAATATAACAGAAAAAAAAAATTCAAAGTCGAGATATATTCCTTTAGACGGGTGCATGCATAGATACTGTCAGCAGTACTGACGAAAATCATGCTTGGTTGGGTTTTTAGGGGTTTAGTTCGTTTGCTTTGTTTGGTTTCTTTAGTTTGGTTTAGCTTGTAGGACATTTTCTTTAGTTTCGTTTAGTTTGATTTATTTGTTGTTAGTTGTGTGGTTTGTTTGGTTTGGTTTGGAGCTTTGTTAAGTTTACTTGAATGGTTCGGCAGTCCCCCTTTTTTTTTTTATAGAAACTTTGACTAGCATTCCAATTTTTTTTATCATATTTACGGTGCATTCCACACAATTACAATAATGTAAGGTACCCCCCCCCCCCCCCCCCCGAAATCGTCCCCAACTCACGGTGAATCCTTTTGACCAATTTTTTGACCAAAATACTCCCGTCTTCTTTCCCGTGACCTCCCATTTTTCGTGGCTGCCCTCCTCCCCGCCGCCGGCGTACCTCCACTCCCCGCCGCCGGCGTACCTCCACTCCCCGCCGCCGGCGTGCCTCCGCTCCCCCCTCCTTTCTTTGCTCCCCCCTCCTCTCTCCTCCCCATCACCACCACCACCATCACCAGCACCATCACCACCATAATCACCACCATCACCATCAATGCATAAATGGGTGTAGAAATTTTTATGCTACCCAAAACAATTTTTTTACATTATTGGACCAATGACCACTATCACCATCGCCATAGAGTTATGATACTTTGATTCTATAGTCTTGCTCCCCGGCCATCACCCATTTATGCATAGCTCATGACCACCATCACCCATTTATGCAAAAACAAAGTTCTGATACTTTGATTCTATAGTCTTGCTCCCCGGCGAGTTACGCCAACAGCTTCTTCAACAACAATGGGTGGGCTCTGGAGGAGGAGGAGGAGGAGGAGGTGGTGGCGGAGGAGAGGGTGGAGAGCGGGAGGGCGCTGAGGAAGAAGCTGTACGAGAAGCTGAGCAAGGACGTCGTCGGTCCGGACGTCGGTCGGGTGTCGGAGCTGGTCATGCGAACGACGACGATGTGGGGATTTGTCACGCCCCAGAACCAGAATACTGGAGAGCAGGGGCAGACATAGCCAGCTACGTATATGAAATGGAATCCATCTCGCTATACGGTCACGGCTGTCTAGATACATGAGGGTTTATCTACAAGCCAACAGTCTCTTAAGGTCATGAACAAGCCTAGTGTCTCAATCACAAGCAAGTAAGTAAAAGTCACAAGATGTATGACCATTAAATATACAATAGTAAGGCGTCCCAAACATTACATATTCAGTTGATCATGAAGCTAGTCGTTACAAAATGTCAGGACTAGCAAGAGTTTAGTCATACATGATCAACCCTAGGATTTGTTAATCATGTTACAGCCCGTAGGCAGACAGTAAGTAAGTGCAATCGAGCTAAACAGGTGCTCGTCGGCTAAACGTCTCAAAAGAATATTTTTACAATAGAGTGAGAGAGCCAAAAATAACCCACTCGTTGCCGGGATTCCTTCTAGTGTTCACCATCTGGCAGGGAGGTCGGTAGATCCTCTGGAGCTGCTACGAAATCTGGCCACACAAAACCAGCTGGGTCAGACCCCAGAAAGAGCAAGTGCCACAAAGGAGGCTTCACTTAAGAACTAAAACCAGCAATCAGCACAAGATATAAATAAAAGTAAGAACTGGAAATAAAAAAATACACCAGGATGATATACGACGAGATAACCATGGAACCATTCAGATAACCAGGTTACAACCCGTAAACCAAACAAGGACCGGGGTTGTAACCCTTCGTCTGAACAGAACTTGGAATTCTCACCATTTATCGGTAAAATAAATACAAACATTCTGGTCATTCAATAATCTGGAACAGGATCAGGGCAAGACTAGAATGGTTAGACTCCATCCAATCATTTCACGGCCAAGCAAGAATTACGGCTTGATACTTTAACTAATTAGGATTGTCACAAGCCTAATTACTAACAAGATGCAGTGAGATTATTCCACAGCCACAAGCCCTGCAGACCATCCAGGTTACCCGGGTTAAAAGATTAGAGTTGAATTCAGGTGGGTACATCGTCCAGGAAACGAATGTACCCTTAGGTAGCTTGAAGGGTGCAACACATGACAGTGTGCTGGAAATGTGCCCTACTCGACGGCAGGCTACAGATCCCAAGGTGTGCCCAGGTAACGGGATTGTCTGTAGCTGGAAAATCTCGTCATGACTAATGTATTAATCTAGTTATTAGCCTTAGTCCATTTTAGTAGGTACTCCTGACCGTGGTACTCAGGAGTCCCCTCCTAGACATGATGCAAGACAGGACTGGATTATTTATACAAACACAATCGCCCACGGTGTCCAGATTAATTATACAGGTCATGTCATGTCAGATAGCTGTCGCAACAGCTATTCGAGATAATCATGTCAGGTTATCATGCCAAGTGTACTTGTCAGGAGTGCGCCACGACGGGCCACTATCAGGTCATGTCAGGTTATCATGTCAGGAGTGCACCACTACGGGTCACTATCGCGTCATGTTCAATTATCAATTCCAAACATATCAAGTAAATTTGTGATTATCAAGTTCATGACAAAAGGCGTAAGGATATAAATGGGCGTAAAATGTCTAATAAAATATCAATATACAGGGCTATAGAAGAGCTAAACTTAGGGAAAATAAAATCAAATCTGACACGCTGACATGAGACCAAGTCAGCCAAAGGCCATACGCTCAGGTCAGGCTACGCTCAGGTCATACGCTCAGGTCATACGCTCAGGTCAAGCCACGCTCAGGTCAAGCATATGCAAGTCATACGCTTCCAAAAGGCAGCGTATGGGATCCATACGACTCCTTGTCAAGCAAGCGAGCGTATGCGAGTCATACGCTCCCAAAAGGCAGCGTATGGGGTCCATACGACTCCTTGTCAAGCAAGCGAGCGTATGCGAGTCATATGCTCCCAAAAGGCAGCGTATGGGGTCGATTGCGCTGCGCTAAAGAGCGCACGCAGCTCAGTGGCACAAGCTAAAAAACTCGTGCACTGCTCACTGTCTTCTCCAAATCAGCAAGAACTCCATGGTTGAACCCAAAGCTTCAAAAGTCCATAACTTGGTCAAAATAAGTCCAAATCTAACTTTTCAAAGGTCAAAATTGGGTAGAATAAATTCTCTACAACATGGAACCATCAAAACTTGAAAACAAAGAAGTTTGATAGATCAAAACCACCAAAATCCGAAAATAACTAATTTCTAGATCTACAAAAATTAAAGTCTCAAAATGGAAAATGACAAGTTCTAATGTGTCTTAGAAACATGAGGAGAAGCTAATGGAACAATAAAAATGAGCTCTCTTGTGGAAGCAAGTTGTACTTGCCTAGACCTCTCTCTTCTCTCTTTGGTAGGTGAAGGGAGTAAATGAGGAAGAAGAAGATGAATAATGAAGAGAGAGAATGAAGAGGGCTAATAAATACAAATGGTGGTGGTAGGTAGGGGTTCACCTTGGGTTCATCATGAACCCAATCAAAACCAAGCCAAGCCGAACCAACCAACCCGAACCAGGAATAAACCAAGCCAAGAAGGAAATGCCAAGCCAGGAAAATCATGCAATACAAGAATAATACGTACACGTATTCCAGAAATACGTAATACGAACCACAGGCATTACAGGATTGTATGCAAGTCTTGTAGATACGGTTAAGGCACCCCGCAGTGGTGGTTTTTTTTTGGGTTTTTTTTTGTATATACTGTGATGATGGTGGTGATGGTGCTGGTGATGGTGGTGGTGGTGATGGGGAGGAGAGAGGAGAGGGGAGCAAAGAAATGAGGGGGGAGCGAAGGCACGCCAGCGGCGGGGAGGAGGGCAGCCACGAAAAGTGGGAGGACACGGAAAAGAAGACGAGGGTATTTTGGTAAAAAAATTGGTCAAAGAGGTTGACCGTATGTTGGGGACGGTTTCCGTCAAAAGTGGGGGGTACCTTACATTATTGTAATTGTGTGGGGTGCACCGTAAATATGGTAAAAAAAAAAGTGGGGTGCTAGTCAAAATTTCTTCCTTTTTTTGGATACTCGAAAATACGCACTAGATTTTGTGCACGCTGCATCGTATGTCTTTTGTGTCCACTATTTCCAACTTTTACTGTTTTATAATAAATTAAATAATACGTTCTCGTGACTCGATCCACTAATCTTCTACCACCCAGACGGTGATGTCTTATGCCTATCCTCGGGGATTTGTTTGGTTTGGTTGGTCATTGGATTTTTATTCCAACGACTATTTTCTCTAACTGCTATTTCTACAACGAATTTTTTTCTTACTCTATAAATTAGAGTGTTTATATCAGAATACATACCACGCCAAACATCTTTCTTCTCTACAATTTTTTTTTCTCATTCTTTCTATACAATCAGAAGCTCTTCTTCTGTAGCTCAACTCTCTAGTACATTCTGAAGTTCTTGTTCAGAAGGAGCATTGGTTAGACGGCCTACAGTCACTTTTCACCATGGACCAAAGTCTAGCAATATTATGCTCATATATGGAGATGTACTAAATGAGTTAGCTTACGAAGGAGATTTAACCCAAGTTCTTATAATTGATCAGAATATTACATTTTATAGTTTACGTAATCTAGTTATTGAACAATTTTTTATTGATTATGAATTTATATTAAGTCACATTTTTGTATCTACTTGTTTATTATTAGATGATGAAGATACATGAAAGTTTATTCTTCAAGTTAATTTACAATCACTGTATATACATAATTATGTTATTCCACCACCACCAAGAATTAATAATATAAGTATTAAATGTCCTTATATCCATAGAGAACATAAATAGAATAACATGATATAATTCTACGTATTGCAAATATATACGGAATTAACAAATTTTCTTTCTTTAATACAAGTATTGTCGTCATGCATCTATCTTAAATTTTATCCACTTACAGCACACACACGATATCTGAATGTACTCATATATATATGCTAGCATTGCTGCTCCCCATGCGTGACGTATAGATTCTATCAAATCTATCAAAAATGGTAATAAAAAAAACAGATTTACCTTATCTGATGAAGAGTCGGAAAAAGGAAATACATTAATTAGGGCTGGTAAATAGGCTCTGGTACAAGTAATGGCCTGAACAGATAATTAAGAAAAGATATGAGTTAAACTAAAATTATATAGTACATAAACTTAACATTAAATATTATACGTAATTGATTTTTATTCACACAATATTGTCTAGGTGCATAAAATTGCAACGGAGCTAACTGAACTTGAATAAGCTACCGGTCACTTGTAGCGGCTCCACACCTAGGTACTCCATAACCACTGTATCAGGAGACAATAACTCATCAAATATTATAGGGTCACCTGTAATAGGCAACCCAAGATTAATATTTGTCACATCCGTTAGAATTTCTCCTACTGGATGCTGAAATATATTTTGTTCGGGCCACCAACACTCAACAAGACTTCAGATCAAGTCTCTATCTTGACGTAGGAAACATACTTGGTCAATCTACTGAAAGCTAAATACGTGCACCAAGGCCTCTTGGTCGCTAGTGAGCTTAATTCCAACACCCAAATTCGCTCTCAACCACCATGTGACATGCTCTCGCAATCGAATACTTGGCTTGTTTATTATTGTGGTGGAGCTATACATATATAGGAGAGGCTAACTCATCTCCCTATTGTTCTATCCGATGTGGGACTAAAAACCCATTAATGCTCTCAACACTTTCCCTCAAGATGGGCGATAGATATCAATCATCCCCATCTTGTTACATAGTTTAAAAAGGCTTAATAAATTAAGCCCCTTAGTAAGACAATCTGTGACTTATTTTTTTGAGCGAACATGATCGAGCTTTACTATCCCTTTCTCTAGCTTCTCCTTGATGAAGAACCGATCAATCTCAATGTGTTTCGTTCTGTCATGCTGAACTGGATTGTTAGCTATACTTATTGTGCTTGACTGTCACTCAGAAGACGCAATGGTGTTCCCTGGTCCAGCTTCAACTCTGTCAGTAATACTTTTACCCACAATAATTATGACACTCCCAGAGCCATAGCTCTATATTCTGCTTCAGTGGTCGATCGGGCTACCACAGACTATTTTTTGCTTCTCCATGAGACTAGTTACCCTCCACAAATACACAATACCCTGAGGTAGACCTTCTGTCATCCATACAACTTGTCCAATCTGTATCACAGTATCCCTCATCGCTAAAATGTCCATTGTTCTAGAACCATATCCCTTTTCCAGGGGTCCCCTTCAGATATCTCAGAATATGAAAAACTGTATCCATGTGGCCCTTTTTTGGATCATAAATGTAGCGACTCACTACACTCACATCAAATAAGATATCAGGACGAGTGTGGCCAAGATAAATCAATATGCCTACAAGTATCTGATATCTCTCACGATCAACCAGTTCTCCTGTCTCTGTCCCCAACTTATCTTTTTGGTCAATTGGAGCAACTGTCGGACGACATCCCAGCATACCAATTTCTGTGAGTAGGTCTAGCACATACTTCCTTTGAGAGAGGACGATCCCATCTCTTTTTCGAGCTACCTCGATCTCGAGAAAATACCTCATCATTTCCAAGTCTTTTAATTCAAATTCCTTGGCAAGTTTCGACTTCAGCTAGGTAATCTCCTCATCCTCATCACCTGTGATCACTATATCATCTACGTATATAGCAATGATGGTGACATGACCTCTCGTATGTCAAAAGAAGATTGTGTGGTCAGCATTGGTCTGGTCGTAGCCCATGCACGTGACAGCTTTCCAAAATCTTTCAAACCATACCCGAGGAGATTGATTGAGTCAATACAGTAATTTCTTAAGCATGCACATCTTTCATGTTGACTGCTTCATGCAAAATCCAGGGGGATCTCCATATATACTTCCTCCTGTAGATCTCCATGAAGAAAGGTATTCTTCACATCTAATTGATGAAGTTGCTGTAACGACCTATGTCAGCCCCTGTTTTTCAAAATTATTTAAATTAAAATTAATTAGTTGCTAATGACCTGTTTAGCATTAAAATAATTTATTATGATTTTTAGGAATTTTTCTATAATTTTTAAATAATTTTTAAATGAGTTTTAAATACTAAAATACTATTTTGCAATTAATTAAAATGTTTTAATATCATTTTGTAATATTTAGAATTATTTTTATATTATTATGCAATTTATTAATTTGTTAATATAGCAGTGTACAAATTATAAATTGTTTTATTTCTGTTATGCAAATTATTAATTGCATTTACCTACTAGAGGGACCTAATTGTAAATCCCACTTTCCTAGGGACCCTAATGCAAATCCTAACCCTACCCACCCCGGCCCCGACGACTGCCCGACGACCGACGCCGACCTGCCCCCTCGTTTCCCGGCCGAGCTAGCCCAGCCCGACCGACTCAAACCCCCTATAAGAACCCCCACACTATCTCCGACCCAACCACCACCACCCCGACCCATCTCCGACGACCACCGCCCATTTCTTCCCCATTTAAAACTCGCCGCAACCCTAACTCCGGCGAAACTCGACGACGCCTCCACAGCGACCTTCACCACCAACCACCACCGTCGACGAGTTCGCCGTGACAAGGCGAGTCTAGCGCCACCACTCCGCCGCGACCACGTCAACTCCTCCGTCGTCCAGCACCCTCGAACCCCCCCAGCTCGTCAGACACGTAAGTAGCAGTATGAAAACGTGTCGTACGTGTCTCGTACACACGTATATGGTTCGTCCGGACACGAGGATCCTAACCCAGTACACGGACATGCAAAACTAGGCTCGTGCGTGTCGTGCTAGCCTAAGACACGCGACTCCTGTGCCCCTAACTGTCAGGACACAGGATTGTTTTATCGGATTTTTTAATATATTAACTAAAACCTAAATAAATGTAATCCGAATCCTAACCCTAACACAAAATGCGGGCTGACCCCCTGGCCACCCCGACTGAGCCCGAGAACCCGATCCTGTGGGCCGAGTTCGACCCCCCCCCCCCCCCCCCCCCCCCGCGCTGTTATTTGTTTTCCTTTTTCTTTTTCTTTTAGTTTTTTTTATGTTTATATATATATATATATATATATATATATATATATATATATATATATATATATATATATATGTATATATTTCTGTATATATATTTTATTATATATATATATATATATATATATACTGTTATATACGTATATATACAATATTTATATATATAAATATATATTCTATATTTAGCATTTTAATGTAGGAGTGTATATATATATATATATATATATATATATATATATATATATATATATATATATATATGTATATGTATTTTGTGCATATATATGTATACTATATTTACTATTAATATATATATTTACTGTTATTTATATATATTATATATTTATTTCTTATATATATATATATTTTCTTATATATATAATATATATATATATATATATATATATATATATATATATATATATATATATATATATATATATATATATATATATATATATATATATATATATTATATATTATATATATTATATATATATATATATATATATATATATATATATATATATATATATATATATATATATATATGTATACATAACTATTTAGTCTCTATACTTTACGTAATATTGTACATATATTATACTTTAATATATGTAAATATACTTGTCATATTATATGACTACTATGTATAATTTTACCTTGTTAAAATATTAATATTTATTATGTATTTTTACATCTTTATATTTTTTGTGTATTTTAATTACTGCAACCATCTGGTGTCCAAGCCTAGCATGGGTTTTTGGGCCAAAATGTGTTTTCACATATTCAAGACCTGTACAAGTCATATTGGACTTGATTCATGGCCTTGGGTCCTGTATTTGAACTCTGGTTCAAATTATGTACATGGACAAAATATGCAGATAATTAATTATTTAAATTTTAGATTGTGTACCATGCTGTTTTGAATTTCTAAAAATACTTTAATTGCTGTTAAAATTCTGGAAAAATAGTATTTAGATACTATGTTAATTTAGCTAATTTATCATAATTTTTACAGTATTTAATTTATAATTTTGCCACTGTTTTGGCATATGAAACCAGAACTCACTTTCTGTGTACTTATGAAAACTGATTTTTATAAAATACATGTACTGGTTAATAAATTCCAAAAAAATTATAATAAATTTCTATAATTAACAAGGATCATTTTGGTACTTTATTTTATGTAAAATTGAGCTTTTTGTCTATCTCAAAAATTGTTAGAACACATTGTACAGTTGATTTATTTATTGAATAATTACGACTTGCAACTTTTTGTGTTGTTTTATATTTTAGTCGTATTGGACCTCACCCCGCACTAGTGTAAAGACCTTAGAAAGTTAGTTTGAGTATTGTGTCATCCCATATTGGTCTCTTATGCTAAAGTCATCATTTTGGCTAGGTGCCCAGTCACAAGTCGTGTTGCACCACTTAGTGTCTTAGTGTTTAACTTAGTATAAAAACTAAGTTTATGTATTTATTTCTACAGTGATGAGTTACCAGGCATCTATAGCATTCTTATCGCTGCTTTGTTTTGCTAGAGGCAAGTACTTTCTACGAACTTTACATACTGCTATAACCAATAAACTGCGATTCACCAACCATGTTAAATGCTGATCCTTGGGGTAGCAAGTTAAAACTTTGCATATTGTATTACTTTCAGTCTCTGCCATGTTTAGGATAGTTTTCATATCTCTCACATGTTTAAACAACGGGTTAAGGGAAAACTGCTAGTAGTGTACGTGATCATGACCCCCTTCTCCGTATGTATTTACCGAGCACCGTTACATTCTATATGTATCTGTGTCGTATGTCTGGTCCCGCGTTTGTGTATGTATGTACACCGATGCTGTTAAGTATACGTATGTACACTTCAGAAAATTGATATGTACCGCTGTACATCCTGATTACCTATTGACTGATCACTCACCTACTACAGTTTTAAACTTTAAAATGAATATCTATTGCCATGATAAAATGTACCTAAAACTGAACAAACATGATATGTCATTTCTTTTCATCACATGATCAGTATTATATGTTTGTTAGATTCAGTACTTGCTCCCGTCCTGACACGATAACGTTGTAGGTATACTTACTGAGAAGGAGTTGCTCTGTTATTCGTATTATGGAGTTACTGTCGAGGACCAGGCTTTGCCTTACGAGGATGTACCTGCGGGGAACCTCGTCTAGTTATCTTTTTGCTTTAGACTTTTGAGAGTAGTCATGTATTAGACTATGTATTTTGTAACTGGACATGTATCCAGTTTTACATTTCAGACTTGTACTTGGACTTATTACTATATACGACGACTTTTGTGTTTGGAGCATTTATGACTTTTATTCACTTATAGAACTGTTAGCACATTTAGTCTTATCTTGTTATCTCTAGAACAGCTTACTGCGCGTTATCTCAAGCGCAGGCTGGACATGACTCGGCCCGGCCTAACAATTTGGGTAGCGGGTCGTGACATCCTACTCTACCCTAGCGGAACGCTGATTCAAACGACAAGTGCAACAACTCATTTCAATCGTTGACTCGAAGAGTTGCATCGACCCGATGAAGTATCGATGCAAATCGATGCAAGTGTTAAGTTGACCCTTCAAGAAGAATCGAGACTTAGACTTTCAAAGGCATGCTCGGAGTCTCGCTCAGCCGATGTGATCATCGCTAAGGTGGGTGACTCCAATGAACCTGTCTTTGCTTAGCTTAGACACATAATAATACGGACAATATTGTTAGATCGCTAGGCGATAACTCGCTGCATGCTAATAAAATAACTCAACAAACCTAGCTAAGGGAATAATCCCATCTTGTATGCTTGTGTAGAACATAGAATGTTACATGAACCTCGCACCACAAGTCCAGCTCGTGCCAAGGCACAGCTTGCTCTTGAGTAGAATTGTCTATGCGTTAACTTATGAACGAAATGCTTGTCACTTAGATCGTACTACAACTTGAAGCACAAAACAAGAAATGGTTCACTAAAATTAGGTAGAAAGACTATCAACATAGTCGTTCCGAGTAGAGTATAGAAACAACAAAAGGATTCAGCATAGTTGGGTCGCCAAGGCAGTTCCCGTACATGGAGCTACATAATGTATGAATGAACAAATGAACGAATAAGTGAATGAATCAACGAATAAATGAATGAATAAGTGAACGAATGAATGAACAAGTGAAAGAAAGAAAAGATAAGAATGAATGAATGAATGAAAGATAAGAATAGAAGAATGATTAGCGACATGTATGACGGAGACGTGCAACGGGGCTCGCTACCCGTGCTGCACAGATGTCGCTGCCAACCTAGTCGGTAATCGATTATGTCTCAAAGACAGCCGGTTAAGTTAAAAATGACAAGACAATACGAAATGGTCGTGGACAACTCGGTGCACGAGGGAAACAAATGAATAAGGATTTAAAGGCAATGATCAACGGCATCGTGGCCGGCTTAGACAGAATCATGGCTTACGGGGGGCATGGGTGCGGGCTCGGCCACTCAAGAGGCGTAAGTCGGGTATTACGTTGCCTATCAGGGTGTACCAACCATCACCGGCTGATAGGAAACCACGATACGAAGATGGATAGTCCAAAATGGCTTGTGGTGCCAGCGACCGATGCATATAGATTTAAGTTGGCTCGATTGTGGTATTCTACGTACGAGACCTTGCATTAAAACAAGTAATCTGAGAAGTCTGAACAACTGAGTGAACTAAGCTGAATAACTGAACAACCACTACAAGAAAAAACCTCTTTAATAACGCTTTCAAAATTGTTTTTATAATGCTCTATATAAAAACGTTACAAGGTTTCAGAAATCTCTCATATTATCACGGTTTGTGGAATTTGTGGCCTATTATAACTCTTTTATGCAAAAAATGTTATATATAGTATAAACTTTTATAATTCTTATTTATATAAGTGTTATAAATGTTTCCAAAAAATTTCCTTCTTCGGGTTCTGCCCGCGCGACCTTTTTGTTCAATCACAAAAACTTCCCCTCTCCATGAAACCCTACACACTACTCTCTTTCTTTCTCTCTCCTTCTCCATCTCATCTTTTACTCCATATCTTCTTTCTTCTCTACTGGCAAATGGCAACCGAAGAAGAAGAAGGCGGAGCCCTACCCTAGCCCTTATTCCCAGATCTCTCTATTTCTTTCTCTCGATCGGTAAGGTTTTCCTTCTCTCTAGATCTAGAGATCCAAAACCCTAATTTTGAGATTTTCTTCCCTTTAGAAATAGGGTTCCGAAACCCTAATTTTTTTTTTCTGAGTGAACATGAACATCTGAACGAAGCTTTTGATTACAACACAACTTGACAAACTCGAATACTTCGTCTATATGAGGCAGGAACACGCCCTTGACACTCTAGAATGCTTATGCAAACCTGTTAAGTCTTTACGTACATAAATGTTGGCTAATTTGGTTTACCTTGGACAGAAAAGATCATACGGTAAGTATGGTAAGTTGTGCATGTCATTTCTATGCGACACTTGATATCGGTAATACGAGATATGCTTTAAATCATATGCCATGAAAATGATCCTAAGACAAGATTAGTAAGACAACAACTGATAAATTATGCACAAAAGTAAAATAAACATGTTTGGTAATGATAGCGAGTGGACGAGCTAGCCTTTCCACCAGTGCATAACAATGTACTAATAACCACATAGTCTGCGTGCAAGGTACGGGAGAACCTCATCGATGCGAAGACTTCCTTCAAACGTGCTGAGGCACAGAGCTAACTCTGGAGCCTTGGAGCGTTGCAGAGGAACTGAAGCATCTTATACATGACATAATGTATCAAAAAATTGCCATGAATCATTCCATCTTGTAGCCACTTGGCACGCCTTTTATGTTTCAGAGAGAGAAAGATTGAGTGAATTGTAATCTCGGCCTAGCGTCGCTTGTAATACTTCTTGAATATCAATAAAGACTATTGAGTTGTTTCAATTTCTGTTCATTTAATTTTTGCTGCAAATGGGGGCACTCTGTGCGACTCTGTGGCCTAACTTCAATCGATCGTTTCTGGACTTGGCCTTGCACGAGCGCAACCTAGGATCGTGCGGCATCATGCCTTAGCGAGGACGATCCCTCCTCCGAGAGCGGGACATGATAGATTGGTATCAAAGCACGACTTTACGTCCTTGGACTTTATTTCAATTGTCTCAGTTTTGAAAGCTCGATCGTGGATAAAAGAAGTGTACGCTCTCTCTCGTTGTGCCTTGGAATGTTCCATACAATAAGCCTAATATTTTCAAAAGCTCGTACAAGTATTCAGTTAAACGGGATTGATATGCAAAGGCCTTTGTGCCAAACTTTGTCGGACTTGAATTGAAAGGAACCCGTGCTAAAGTTAGCAAGTGTTGTGCGTACCTGAATAACCTTACACTGACAATAGTGAACGTGTGTATGAGATAGAAGTATAGTTTGAACATGAGGGCTATGCACACAGCCTTTCGGCTAAGTTGTGTCGAGTATCGTGCACCTAAACCTTCTGGTGCGAACAAGTTTGCGAGCGAGATTGACTATCGCTCGGACGAGAATAAGTGAGACTTAGAACGTATATCGATAGAAACATTATCGAACCAACGATAGGGAGAATACGAAGACTGGCTATTAGATTTAGAAGAATGGACGAACATATATTCGAACGTGTCGATTGTGAATCGAATGATCCTTTCAAAGATTTGTAGAATGACTTGACCCTGAGTGGTGTATGCGATAGTCTCGAATAAGAATAAGAATGAGTTTCGACGATTATTCGAGGGGCTCGAACCCTGAGTGGTGTATGGATGTCTTGGAAATTGTTCGAGCAAAATTAAGGATTTTATGGGTAGCAACGAGTATATCCGCAGGTGGTGTTATCGCACAAAGCCTTAAAACGAGTAACTCTTTGTTGGACGTGATTTTGAGGGTCTCAAACGAGATATCGCTCGAACGATTTGTGAATGTGTAGTGCAAATTATGAAACAGTTGAATAGAGATTTGGAACGATAAAACGAATGGATGTCTTGGTCGAGAAAACTTGGTAGATCGTACGTGCGATTTCGGAATAGTCGAATAGAGTGAAACTTGAGTTGAGGTAAAATATTTATAGATGGGAACGATGATAGCACGATTGGAAGATAGCGTGCATGAATGTCGGTTTGAAGATACGGAGAATGACTAAGGATTTAGAATGGATGTTGCTCAATGACTTGAGTTAGCATGGAATAATACGAATTGAGGAATTAAGTTGCACGACTCGAATTTTGTTGCAAAGGAAGATCGTCGGGTTATGTACATCATCGATGGTATTGAGGTGTATCAAAGATCGATAAACGATAACTCGGGAGTACTCTAATTCGATGAATGATGTTCGTGTTAAAGTTATTATTTCGACGGATGTTAGGCTTGGGATTTTGATAGAAATGAATATTTGGATGAAAATGAAAGTGTCTTGATTATTTGTTGATAACCACAATGTCAACGATCTTGTCTTTTGCGAGCGCAATTCCAGTCCCGCACATGCGTTACGTCGGACTTGGGACGATTATTCTGCGTGAACGTTGGCATGGCAATTCATGTCCAGCGGGAATGATCAACTCGAAGATCAGGCTGTGGCAATTTGGATTGCTTCGGCTTGTAGTTTTGTCACTCCCCGTTCCCGGAATGCGTATTCTAATACGTATATTGCCTGAATGTATTTATTTAGTATTTATCATGTAGTATCCTGTATTTAAATTCCTATAACTTCATGTTAATTAATTATTTGCATTTTATTTTCTGCACTTTATTTTTCTGTAATTCTATTATCTGCTCTTTAAATTTTCATGTTAATTAATTAGCTGCTCTTTAATTTTCATGTTAATTTATTTCCTATAATTTTATTTCTGCAATTATATTTCTGCAATTTTATTTCCTGTATTTTAATTCCTGCTTTAGTTTTACTTTCGGGTTAGCCTTGTTGGACCCGTGCAACCCGACCCATAGAACCCGGCCCAACTCCCACCTACCACCATCTTCCTATTTAAAGCTTCTATCTCTTTCTCTCTCCTCATTACTTCATTCTCACAATTACTTCTTCTTCTTCCTCTCATTACTTCTCCACCTAACCGGCAGCAGCAGTAGGCAAGTGCAAACTTGCTTCTCAATCACCCATTTTTATGGTTCATTTCCTTTTCTCTCATGATCCTGAGAGAGATTAGTTCTTAGCATTTTTGATTTCTACGGCTGGTTTTCTCTAGATCTAAGTTATAGTATTTCGGCTGTTCATGGGTTCTTGGACCACCAATATTAACTTGTATTTCTGGCACTGGAACAAGGCTCCATAGGACTTGGAGTTTGGGAGATATTTCACGCACACGTTCTTACGTGCTCGCGTAAACATCAGCCCAGTCACGCACACGTTCTTACGTGTCTGCGTATATTTTCAGTCACGCACACGTCTTTACGTGTCTGCGTGTATTTTTAGTCACGCTCGTGTTCTTACATGTTAGCGTGTATTTTTAGTCATGCTAACGTTCCCATGAGCGTGCGTGTATTTTTAGTCACGCTCGCATTTGCGTGCGTGAATTATTTGTCACGCTCGCGTTGTCTGCGTGTATTTGAGTCACGCTCCTGTCCCTGAGCTTGCGTGCGTGACTTTTCACGATCACATTGTGCGTGACTTTTCACGATCACATTGTGCGTGACTTTTGGCGTGCGTGACTTTTCACTCTCACGCTGCGCGTGCGTGCGTGAATTATTTGTCACGCTCATACGCTCACGCTTGCCAGCGTGTATCACTTTTCACGCTCACTATTCACGCCCATTTTCCACGCTCACCCCAGCTAGACTTAGCGTGACTTGTTGGTCTTAAGCACAGACTTCTTGAGTGACTTTTGGCCTTAGCATAGATTTGTTGGCGTGACTTCTTGACCTGGGTGTTTTAATTGTCTTATAATTATTCATTTAATGATGGCATGATAATTCTTCTATTATATCCTTACGCCTTTTTGCATTAACTTGATAAAATTATGATATGTTAATATTGTCAAATAACGATTGTTATGAGGAACGTGCTTTGTGTCATGATTGATCCACGGATACCCAGTATGACTGGAACTTGACCTTGAGAGTTGTAGACTCGACCCATGTAATACTAAATGACTTTCATGCCTTGTCACCATTGATAATGATTGTGACATGGACTAAATATTGATCATGCGTTCCTAGTTGGAACTAAGAGACTGGCTAGTCGTCTTATTGAATGAAATGAATGAGACACGTTCATGTTATGAACTATTGCAATCGACTGGCTGATCCCGAAATATTGACATACATGCACATGCAGGCTTCAATCTATTTATTTATTTATTTATTTATTTATTTATTTTCTACAAAAGAAGCATGTGTACTTTATGGTCAAGGCATGATTACCGTGGTTAGATTTGATTGTTGCATTACGCTATGTAAGACCTGCAACCTAACCGCACTGGTATCGTTGTAGAGTTGTGCATATCGTACCCCGTACGAAAGTACTCATTTGAATGACCATGATCCACGGCATGGGACTTCACTCAACGTAGAGACCATTAAGTTAAATAAAATAATGATGGCATGGAGAGAATGGATTCCCGAGTTCTTACATGGCAGCCCCCTTGGGACTATTAAGTGCCCGACGGGCCGGCTGGTTCCCATAGATACTGTAGATCTGTCACATGGGCAGAAAACGATATCTGATTATATTATTGTACATGCTATAACGACGGGCGTCCCGCTGGGACTCGTCTAACTACATGATTGGCACAATTGATTGATTGGATAGGCTAGCCTTGCTTGCACATAGTAAGAACTGAGGAATTCCTAATTGCATAATTCCAGGATAACTTGGAACTCATAATAGTAAGCCGTAGAATTTGATTGGCCGTTCAAGATGATTTGTTTGTGTACTGTACTACTCTGTTACCTAACTGGGATGATCAGAATGTCAGGACATGACGGGCCAACTTCTGTCCTTGTTTGGTTGGGAGGTTGGTTCGAAGTGTCGTGATGTGATGTGAATCCTAGTAGCAAGCAGAGATCTATTATTATATTCTTTTACTTACTGGTGTATGTCCTTCATATCGTCCTTCCTTGTGGTACTTGCTATTAGAGGTCTAACCTCTCTGGTTTTGCATGGCCAGATTTAGAGCCGGTTCCCGAGGATCCAGCTTACTTCTACCTCCAAGATGGTCAATACTAGAGGCATGATTGCATGAGGACTCGAGTGGGTTCCTTACTTCATCGCTCGTTTTGTTATTTACCTTTATACTTAGCCGTTTGGCACCGACATGTTAGTCGGATTGTCTTGTACTTACTTTTACATGATTGTAATTAAGTCAGACTGCAGCTGATAACAATTGTGTATACTTGCTATATCATCTGGCTATATTTTGTAAAGCCAGATCTCAAGAACATTTTGACTGAGCGTTTGGGACGCCTTACTGCTTTACCTTATATGTTCTATATTTCTGTTTCTTGTTTGAATGATTGAGACAATAGATGTGTAATGACCATAGTAAGACTTTTATGTAGTATGCACCCCCTCGTCTGGTTAGACAGCATTGATCGTATTATATGGTATTCATCTACCCGTAATACGTAGCTGGCTGAGTCACTCCTCCGCTTTCTAGTATTCTGGTTCTGGGGCGTGACAAGGTTTTAGTGGTGGCCCATGCAGGTCTGATTTCAGACTTGTGGGGTGTTTTGATTTATAGGATGTCTCAATCACACATGTTTCCCCTTGATCTCCTGATTCGTTATTCTCAACTCTTGCTTGACATTCCGATACCCTTTGACTTCATTGATCCTTCATGTCCGGTCGTTTGATTGTTCTCTTGTCCCTTTTCTTAGGGGCACCTCGTCCGCACCTGTCAGAGCTGGACAACCGCAGGAGCAACATGGACCACCTGACCCTGTTGGTCAGCAACAAGGGCCAGTACTAACTCAAGAGGCTACCCAGGAAGAAGTGATAGTGGAACCAGCGGCTGGATCGCAGTATTCGGATGTTCCACCACCACCGACAGTTCTACCTACCCCTGCGAAGATGGACACACCAGCCCTTCTGGAGATCATGAGAGGGATGATGGCTACTCAGCAACATCAGATGTTGGCCCAGCAGCGCATGCACACTCAGCTATAAGAGCAGAATGTGTTTCTCAACCAAGGATTGCAGACGGCTTTGGAAAGAGGAGTGAGGGCTGATTCAGGAGCATCAGCCAGGTTTTGCAAGTACAACCCCCGCCGTTTCGAGGGCACGGAAGATGCCATTTCAGCAGATGCATGGCTTAAGGATATGGAGGCTATTCTGACAGCGGCTAAGGTACCGGCAGAAGAACGTGTGGATCTAGTGAAGTTGTTACTTCAGGATCTCGCACGTGATTGGTGGGAATCAGAGAAAGTGGGCATTAGACGTCCTGTGGCTTGGGACGATTTTACTACAAGGTTCAAGACGAAGTACTATGGAGTTGTGGCGCAGTTTCTACAACAGAAGTTTATCAACCTCAGGCAGGCCTGCAAGACTGTAGATGCTTATGCAGCAGAATTCTGCAGATTGAGTAGATTTGCCCCAGAGATGGTAGCAACAGAGCGCCATAGGGCCATGAGGTTTCAGCAAGGGTTTCATCTTGAGCTCTTACAATTAATAGAGGGGCACAATTACCAGACTTTTGATGAGATATTGACGGCGACTCGAAGGCATGAGATCACCATTCAGAGGCTTGTGGCAAGGACTGGGGGTCAGACGAGATCCCACAGTCAGATTGAAGGAGGAGGGGGAGCAGCGCCCCGAACAACAGCACCATCCCCTGGCATTCGTACCCACGATGTGGCGATGCGAGGGCCAGCACCACCACCCAGGCAGCAGCTACAGCAACAGAGAAAGAACCAGCAACCCCCGGTGGGCTGCACTTATTGTAGGAAGATGGGGCACACTAGAGATGTGTGTCGGACATTGAATGGACTGTGTCTGATATGTAGAAACCCAGATCATCGGGTTACCATATGTCCCATGAATTCGAGGTCAGGAGGACCAGGGCAGCAGTTTCCTGCTCTGCCAGCACCAGGGGCAGGGCAGTATCGAGGACCAGCATTGGCAGTGAGGCCGTTGGCACAGCGTCCGTTAGTACCGCAGGCTCAGATGTTTCGGCAGCAGGGACCGCCGATGCAGCAACACCAGCATAGACCACCCCAGCATCATCAAGGAAGGGGCCAGCAGCAGCACCAGGCTAGGCCGCAACATGGGAACCAGCAAGGAGGTCGAGGGCAGGCATTCACACTGTTCTTGGAGGAGGCATTGGCATCGGGAGATGTTGTGGCAGGTAACATTCTCGTCGCCTCATATCCCGCAGTAGCATTGTTTGATTCAGGAGCATCCCATTCATTTATATCTGCACAACTTGCGACACGACTAGGAATGAAGTTCGAGGCATTGCCAGGAAGGTTGAATATACTCACTGGTAATGGGCTCGTAGGGGTTAGTAGAGTTATTCTAGCGTGTAGCGTTGTAGTTTGCGGGCATTCCTTACCCGCCCGGTTGATAGAATTTCCTGTTGGAAATTTCGATATTATCTTAGGCATGGACTGGCTGAAAGACAGTCATGCGACAATAGATTATCGTAGTGGAAGTGTATCTTTTGATATTCCAGGCATGGAGAGGTTCACCTTGGTCAGGTCAGAGGCAACTCAGCAAGAGCATGGAGTAGTAACAGCAATGGAAGAAGTTCAGATTCTGAAGGTAGTTGAAGAATTTTTAGACGTATTTCCCGAAGAACTTCCAGGTCTACCACCGGTTAGAGATATTGAGTTTCGCATAGAATTGGCACCTGGAACTAAACCAATATCAGATCGGGTTTACAGAATGGCGGATTCAGAGCAGGCCAAGGTGTATCAGCACATAGAGGAATTGAAGGAGAAGAAGTTTATCCAAGCTAGTATATCACCATGGGCAGCGCCAGTGGTACTTGTAGGGAAGAAGGATGGGTCATCCAGATTATGCATCGATTACAGGAAGCTTAACGGCGACAGTAAAGAACAAGTACCCATTACCCAGGATCGACGACTTATTTGATCAGTTGAGCAAGGCTAGAGTTTTCTCCAATATAGATCTTCGTTCAGGGTATCATCAGGTGAGGGTTAGGAAGGAAGATATTCCCAAGACAGCATTCAGGTCGAAGTATGGGCATTATGAGTTTTTAGTAATGCCGTTTGGTTTGACCAATGCTCCAGCTATCTTCATAGATTTGATGAACCGCATCTTTATGCCGTACTTAGATCAGTTTGTCGTAGTATTTCTCGACGACATTCTTGTGTACTCTGCTAGTGAAGAGGAGCATGAAGACCACCTCAGGAAAGTGTTGCAGATTCTAAGAGAGAACCAGTTGTATGCCAAGCTCAGCAAGTGTGAGTTCTGGACGGATCATATTTCATTTTTGGGTCATATTGTATCAGGAGCTGGAGTAGCAGTGGATCCCAAGAAGGTAGAAGCAGTAGAGAGTTGGCCAGTACCCAAGACCGTAGCTGATGTACGGAGTTTCTTAGGATTGGCAGGATATTACAGAAGATTTGTGTCAGATTTTGCAAGACTTTCAGCACCCATGACCCGCTTGACACGGAAGGATGTGCCATTCGTTTGGTCGGCAGAATGCCAGGCATCATTTGAGAATCTGAAGCATAAGTTGATATCAGCGCCCATTCTTACATTGCCAGTTGGACCCGGAAGTTTTACAGTATATTGTGATGCGTCAGGTAAAGGACTTGGATGTGTCCTTATGCAGCATGGGAAGGTGATAGCGTATGCATCTAGGCAGCTTCGGGACCACGAGAAGAATTACCCAACTCATGATTTGGAGTTAGCGGCAGTAGTGTTTGCTCTGAAGCTATGGAGACATTACTTATATGGTGACCGAGTGGAAATGTACACAGACCACAAAAGTCTGAAGTACATCTTTACTCAGAAGGAACTGAACATGAGGCAGAGAAGGTGGCTGGAGTTGATCAAGGATTATGACGTGGAGCTTCAGTATCATCCAGGCAAGGCGAATGTAGTAGCAGACGCTCTTAGCAGAAGAGGCGGCGCATTTATGTTGACAACACAGAGGCATATCTTAGAAGACCTTCAGGAGATGGGCATCGAAGTTATATTTCCTAGTGATGTAGGAGTTCTAACTAGTCTACAAGTTCAATCTGACTTGGTAGATAGGATCAAGGCAGCTCAGGCACAGGACCCAAGGATTCAGAAGCTTAGGGCAGAATGTGAGTCAGGACTCAGAAAGGAGATGCAAATTCATGAAAATGGTACACTTAGGTTTGGATCACGTCTATGTGTGCCCAGTGGAGATATCAGACAGGAAGTTATGGCAGAAGCTCACAGTTCCCAGTATTCTATACACCCTGGAGGGACCAAGATGTACCAAGATATCAAGCAGCATTTTTGGTGGAACGGGATGAAGAGGGAGATAGCTAGATTCATTTCCCGTTGCTTGGTATGTCAGCAAGTGAAGGCAGAACAGCAGAGGCCAGCTGGGTTATTACAACCGCTTCCTATTCCAGAATGGAAATGGGAGCATATCACAATGGACTTCGTGACCGGTTTACCGAGATCACCAAGTGGTAAGGATGCCATTTGGGTGATAGTAGATCGGCTTACGAAGGTGGCACATTTTCTTCCTTTCAGAGTAGGGCAATCTACAGAAAAGTTGGCAGAGTTGTATATGCATTAGATATTCAGGCAGCATGGAGTCCCTGTCAGTATTGTGTCAGATCGAGATACCCGTTTCATATCACATTTCTGGAAGAGCTTACATCATAGTCTGGGTACCAAGTTAAGATTTAGCACGGCTTACCATCCGCAGACGGATGGGCAATCAGAAAGGACGATTCAGACTTTAGAAGACATGTTGCAAGCTTGCACTCTAGATTTTGGAGGGTCTTGGGAGAGTCACCTTCACTTGGTCGAGTTCTCATACAACAACAGTTATCAAGCCAGTATCCAGATGGCGCCATTTGAGGCACTATATGGTAAGAAGTGTAGATCGCCACTAGCATGGGATGATATCGGGGAAAGGAAGATGCTAGGCCCAGAAATGATTATCCAGACGGTTGAAGTGATTAAGGGAATTAGAGAGCGACTTCGTGTTGCGCAGGATCGGCATCGTCATTGGGCGGACCAGCATCGTAGGCCGTTAGAGTTCTCTGTTGGGGACCACGTATTCTTGCGGATCTCACCTACTCGTGGGGTCATTAGATTTGGCGTTCGCGGGAAATTGAGTTCGCGGTACGTGGGCCCATTCGTTATTCTTGATCGGATAGGCGATGTTGCTTATCGTTTATCCCTCCCACCTTCGTTACGAGAGGTGCATGACGTGTTTCGTGTATCTCAATTATGTAGGTATGTATCAGACCCAAGCCATGTCCTCGATCATTCTGAGCTGGTTGTTGGTACCAACCTGTCTTACGAGGAACAGCCTGTGTCCATTTTGGACCGAAGAGAGAAGATACTCAAGAACCGAACAATTAGTCTTGTCCGTGTTGCTTGAGGAAATCACTCCTTGGGAGAGTCAACGTGGGAACGTGAGGATGATATCCAATCACGGTATCCACACCTGTTTGACTCACAAGGTATATCTTTTTCTGTGTACCTTGATTGTCTTGATTCCTCATGCTTAACCCCTTATGGGTAGAATTGCTAGATAACGTAGATTGTTAAATATGGATATGTTACTTGCTATGGACATTGTAAAATGATTGCTTTATTAAATTGCTTGTACTTAGATTAGTTTAGCCCCGATGTTTCCATCTTGCTTGAATTTGAAATTCCGAGGACGGAATTTTTTAAAGGAGGGTAAGAGATGTCACTCCCCGTTCCCGGAATGCGTATTCTAATACGTATATTGCCTGAATGTATTTATTTAGTATTTATCATGTAGTATCCTGTATTTAAATTCCTATAACTTTATGTTAATTAATTATTTGCATTTTATTTTCTGCACTTTATTTTTCTGCAATTCTATTATCTGCTCTTTAAATTTTCATGTTAATTAATTAGCTGCTATTTAATTTTCATGTTAATTTATTTCCTGCAATTTTATTTCTGCAATTTTATTTCTGTAATTTTATTTCCTGCATTTTAATTCCTGCTTTAGTTTTACTTTCGGGTTAGCCTTGTTGGACCCGTGCAACCCGACCCATAGAACCCGGCCAACTCCCACCTACCACCATCTTCCTATTTAAAGCTTCCATCTCTTTCTCTCTCCTCATTACTTCATTCTCACCATTACTTCTTCTTCTTCCTCTCATTACTTCTCCACCTAACCGGCAGCAGCAGTAGGCAAGTGCAAACTTGCTTCTCAATCACCCATTTTTATGGTTCATTTCCCTTCCTCTCATAATCCTGAGAGAGATTAGTTCTTAGCATTTTTGATTTCTACGGCTGGTTTTCTCTAGATCTAAGTTATAGTATTTCGGCTGTTCATGGGTTCTTGGACCACCAATATTAGCGTGTATTTCTGGCACTGGAACAAGGCTCCATAGGACTTGGAGTTTGGGAGATGTTTCACGCACACGTTCTTACGTGCTCGCGTAAACATCAGCCCAGTCACGCACACGTTCTTACGTGTCTGCGTGTATTTTCAGTCACGCACACGTCTTTACGTGTCTGCGTGTATTTTTAGTCACGCTCGTGTTCTTACATGTTAGCGTGTATTTTTAGTCACGCTAACGTTCCCATGAGCGTGCGTGTATTTTTAGTCACGCTCGCATTTGCGTGCGTGAATTATTTGTCACGCTCGCATTGTCTGCTTGTATTTGAGTCACGCTCCTGTCCCAGAGCTTGCGTGCGTGACTTTTCACGATCACATTGTGCGTGACTTTTCACGATCATATTATGCGTGACTTTTGGCGTGCGTGACTTTTTACCCTCACGCTGCGCGTGCATGCGTGAATTATTTGTCACGCTCATACGCTCACGCTTGCCAGCGTGTATCACTTTTCACGCTCACTATTCACGCCCATTTTCCACGTTCACCCCAGCTAGACTTAGCGTGACTTGTTGGTCTTAAGCACAGACTTCTTGCGTGACTTTTGGCCTTAGCATAGATTTGTTGGCGTGACTTCTTGACCTGGGTGTTTTAATTGTCTTATAATTATTCATTTAATGATGGCATGATAATTCTTCTATTATATCCTTATGCCTTTTTGCATTAACTTGATAAAATCATGATATATTAATATTGTCAAATAACGATTGTTATGAGGAACGTGCTTTGTGTCATGATTGATCCACGGATACCCAGTATGACTGGAACTTGACCTTGAGAGTTGTAGACTCGACCCATATAATACTAAATGACTTTCATGCCTTGTCACCATTGATAATGATTGTGACATGGACTAAATATTGATCATGCGTTCCTAGTTGGAACTAAGAGACTGACTAGTCGTCTTATTGAATAAAATGAATGAGACACGTTCATGTTATGAACTATTGCAATCGACTGGCTGATCCCGAAATATTGACATACATGCACATGCAGGCTTCAATCTATTTATTTATTTATTTATTTATTTATTTTCTACAAAAGAAACATGTGTACTTTATGGTCAAGGCATGATTACCGAGGTTAGATTTGATTGTTGCATTACGCTATGTAAGACCTGCAACCTAACCGCACTGGTATCGTTATAGAGTTGTACATATCGTACCCCGTACGAAAGTACTCATTTGAATGACCATGATCCACGGCATGGGACTTCACTCAACGTAGAGACCATTAAGTTAAATAAAATAATGATGTCATGGAGATAATGGATTCCCGAGTTCTTACATGGCAGCTCCCTTGGGACTATTAAGTGCCCGACGGGCCGGCTGGTTCCCACAGATACTGTAGATCTGTCACACAGGCAGGAAACGATATCTGATTATATTATTGTACATGCTATAACGGCGGGCGTCCCGCTGGGACTCGTCTAACTACATGATTGGCGTAATTGATTGATTGGATAGGCTAGCCTTGCTTGCACATAGTAAGAACTGAGGAATCCCTAATTGCATAATTCCAGGATAACTTGAGACTCATAATAGCAAGCCGTAGAATTTGATTGGCCGTTCAAGATGATTTGTTTGTGTACTGTACTACTCTGTTACCTAACTGGGATGATCAGAATGTCAGGACATGACGGGCCAACTTCTGTCCTTGTTTGGTTGGGAGGTTGGTTCGAAGTGTCGTGATGTGATGTGAATCCTAGTAGCAAGCAGAGATCTATTATTATATTCTTTTACTTACTGGTGTATGTCCTTCATATCGTCCTTCCTTGTGGTACTTGCTATTAGAGGTCTAACCTCTCTGGTTTTGCATGGCCAGATTTAGAGCCGGTTCCCGAGGATCCAGCTTACTTCTACCTCCAAGATGGTCAATACTAGAGGCATGATTGCAGGAGGACTCGAGTGGGTTCCTTACTTCACCGCTCATTTTGTTATTTACCTTTATACTTAGCCGTTTGGCACCGACATGTTAGTCGGATTGTCTTGTACTTACTTTTACATGATTGTAATTAAGTCAGACTGCAGCTGATAACAATTGTGTATACTTGCTATATCATCTGGCTATATTTTGTAAAGCCAGATCTCAAGAACATTTTGACTGAGCGTTTGGGACGCCTTACTGCTTTACCTTACATGTTCTATATTTCTGTTTCTTGTTTGAATGATTGAGACAATAGATGTGTAATGACCATAGTAAGACTTTTATGTAGTATGCACCCCCTCGTCTGGTTAGACAGCATTGATCGTATTATACGGTATTTATCTACCCGTAATACGTAGCTGGCTGAGTCACTCCCCCGCTCTCCAGTATTCTGGTTCTGGGGCGTGACAGGTTTGAAGCGAAGGTGAATTTGAGAATTGTTCGGACTTGTGATTGAAGATTAAGTAAACTTGAGGATTGAGTAGACCCAATCTGCGTATCGAGAATGAATTAGTCTAGACTCAATACAAGAGTTACGTCCCGAGGAGGACGATTATCTTATGGGAACGCTGACATGGTGATTTCATGTCCACCGTAGATTTTCAGACTTGCATGAGATTGGGGTGTGACATATTGCAATGCTAGATGACCTTATGATCAAATACGTAAATTGTGTTGAACGACTCAGAGAATGTGATATGAGAATTATGGTTTGGTGACATATCGTGTCATGGTAAAATAGACCTGTAGGTAGATTATATCAAACATGTTCGAGAGATAGGCTATACAAATTGCTTGTTTGGACGTACGATATTGATATGCTAGGATTTTGTTGAGCAACATACTCGAACACCGTATAAAGGATGACCTAATGCGAATAGGATGAACGTTGCTCGATGTTTAGAAATTTGAGTGAAGCGAGCTTGGGTAGAGTATCCCGTATGAACGAACCATGGTTTGACCATAGGATTGGGACAAGCGTCGTGCAGCGAGTTTGCACGATGAACTATGAACTGATTTATAACTATGACCTTGTGAGCTGACCTAGCGGATAGGTGGACAACCCTATTCCGAGTGATTGAACTTGTGTGACCGACTTTAGAGTATCGTTCGGACGGACGATAAATCTGGGGCAACAAGACTTAGAGTTAGGACATGGAACTGGGAGTGTGCGCTAACGACAATGATATCAGCCCCAAAACGAAGTGAATGATAGAAATCGGTGATGAGCAAGAAAAGTTGGGATAACCAATGTCAATCATTGATAAGAAGACGTACTTGATGATCGTAAAATATTTGGTTTTGGATCGGACAAGAATTTCTTGAACCTTGGTCGACTCCGCTAAGAAATCGTATTAATTTCGTAGACAAGAACGCTTGAGAAATGAATCGGGTCATCTCGAGGATCAAAATAGACGATAGTGAAACGAACTGGAGTTCGGTTTTAATCGAGTTAGTACAACGACTGACAATTCAAAACTATCATGAGTAGCTTGTCCGACTTCGCTATCGCTAAGCTTGATTAATATGTATATATTCGGGGGATGCCTTGAATATGTGCACGATCCAAACTCAGCGATATCATAAACTCGAATGCAGCTGCAAGTAGATATGTTGAGATACGCATGGATGAACGGATGAGTGAGTGAGCCTCAAAATATGACCCTCATGTTGGATGAATTATAACACACCTCGTGTGACCATTATAGTCCCACGATGGGGCACAATAGTGACCAAGTCATAGAAACACAATGATTAAGTGAGTACCGTCAACTCGAATAAGTAGTAAAGTCATTCGATAAAATTGGCCAAAGTGCATGCTATACGAAACTTAGAATCATACTTGAACGTAGTTCGATGCCATCAAATGGTAGAGCCATTCAATAGGAATTGTCTAAGATATGCGCACGGCATGAATTAAGGAACGGTAGGATGACTTGCACTCTGAAGTCTCGAGGATGAGACTTATTCTGAGTGGTGTATAATGTAACGACCCGCTCCGCCGTAGCGGAACGTCGATTCAAATGGCAAGTGCAACGACTCATTTCACACGTTGACTCAAAGAGTTGCGTCGACCCGATGAAGTATCGATGTGAATCGATGCAAGTGTTAAGTTGGCCCTTCAAGAAGAATCAAGACTTAGACTTTCAAAGGCGTGCTCGGAGTCTCACTCGGCCAATGTGATCATCGTTAAGGTGGGTGGCTCCGATGAACATGTCTTTGCTTAGCCTAGACACATAATAATATGAATAATATTGTTACATCGCTAGGCGATAACTCCCTGCATGCTAATGAAATGACTCAACGAACTTAGCTAAGGGAATAATTCCATCTTTTATGCTTGTGTAGAACATGGAATCTTACATGAACCTCGCACCACAAGTCCACGCTCGTGCCTAGGCATAGCTTGCTCTTGAGTAGAATTATCTATGCGTTAACTTATGAACGAAATGCTTGTCACTTAGATCGTACTACAACTTGAAGCAGAAAACAAGGAATTGTTCACTAAAATGAGACCGGAAGACTATCAACATAGTCGTCCCGAGCAGAGTATAGAAACATCGAAAGGCTTCGGCATAGTTGGGTCGCCAAGGGGTTCCCGTACAGGGAGCTACATAATGAATGAATGAACGAATAAGTGAATGAATCAATCAACGAATAAATGAATGAATAAGTGAACGAATGAATGAACAAGAGAAAGAAAGAAAAGATAAGAATGAATGAAAGAAAGAACGATAAGAAGAGAAGAATGATTAGCGACATGTATGACAGGGACGTACAACGGGGCTCGCTACCCGTGCTGCACGGATGCTGCCGCCAACCTAGTCGGTAATCGATTATGGCTCAAAGACAGCCTATGGCCCAAAGACAGTTCGCTAAGTTAAAAATGACAAGATAATACGAAATGGTCACGGACAACTCGGTGCACGAGGGAAACAAATGAATAAGGATTCCAAGACAACGATCAACGACATCGTGGCCAGCCTAGATGGAATCATAGCTTACGGGCGGCTTGGGTGCGGGCTCGGCCACCCAAGAGGCGTAAGTCGGGTATTGCGTGCCTATCAGGGTATACTATGTTGGCCCATTGGTCATGGTCAAACCTGATTTTAATAATTAATCAAACTCTGTCTCGATATAAATACAAGTCAATTCAAATATTTACCTACGACGTTTTGGACACTGCTCAATGATGGATATCTACTATGTTCAAGATCGAAGCTGTTTGCCATTCAGAATGTATTTTCTTCAAAGCAATGTATTTTTTTATTTTATTGATTCGAGGAATACATTGTATACCAAGTCGTACTGGCAAATAGGCTGTCTGGAATCGTTTTTCAAAATCACCCTATCCTTTTAAAAATGACCTATGTTTTTGAAAAACATCCTTTTTATAAAAAGCTTCTGAAGGACTTTTCAAAAAGCCAAAATTATTTTTCTCAAAATCAACTGACAGAACCCTAGCAGAACTCGGCCAGAGTTCGGCCATGTTGAACGTTATGTGAACGTTTGATTTTGAACTTGGTCTCCCTTCAGTTGCGGTTTGTTACAAAGAGTTATGTCCGAATTCTGCCCGAATTCTGTCAGAGTTCTGTCTTTGAAAAAACTATAAATAGAGAAGGATTTTGTCACGCCCTGACCCGGAATCACCCGAATCATCGTCCTCGTAGGGGACGTGATGCCGCACGAGCTTGGAGTTGCGCTCGTGTAAGGCAATATGACAAGTTCTCAAATGGTTATCTTTTGATTCGATATTAACAACGAAAGAAAAACAGAGTATACGAAACAATTCACTTTATTGATATTCGAAACTTGAGATTACAAAGGCTTTCGATAGCCAAACAGTATATGCCAGATTGGCTACAACACTCAGGTTCTCTATTGCCCACAAAGGATTTCAACATTCCATACATCATGCCTTCTATATCTCGGCCGCATCAATCCTGTTGCTTAGTCCGAGCGTCAATACGATCGCACGCTTCAATACGCTTCGGCATTCCAAGCCTCAACGCGTTCAAGCAACACTTCGCCGCGAGCAATCCATTCCCTGCACCCTGCATGAAGCTGGTGGGGGATCAGTACGTTCGTCCTCGCATGTACTGATACAAAGATCATCTTTCCAAACTGACATTGTAATATTTATGTTGAATCATGCAACTTAGTTTATGATCTTGCTATGTTCTCCTTAGGGTCAATTTTATGGCATATTTGAAAGCGTAAAGCATGTTATCATAGCAGCATGTTATCGAATTGAATAGGCAAGCAAACGAACAATCTCGTGTTTGATTCGTGGCGCGACTTCTTACCAAGTCGACGTACTCGCCCTTGCACCGACGCAAGGTGAATACGCTCCATTCCTTCCTGTCATGTTATATGTGTATCTCTAAGCAGGATCTATATGCGGGACGCATATGCGTCTACACTTTCAATCCATCGTTCCTTAGCTATATGAAGGACGTTGGCGTATCCGCTCCGGAATGGACTAAAGGAGTTCCTTTCTTTTCTCTCTTTCTTTTCTCAATATTTGTCGGGCAGCCCGGCGTTTCACGGGTTGGGTCGCAGTCCCAACAACCGAAACGTTCCCGATGCATACCATCATTTGTGGCTTTTCCTATCTCGTTTAAGGATGTGCGCCTACAAAGATTATTCGATTCCCTCCTAGGCCAAGCGGTTCCGGGACGCTCTGGCATTTAACCGTTTGGGGGAAACACCCGTGCACGGGAGATATCACATTTTATCTCTCGTCCATTCCATTCGACCATGCAACGCCCTTATCATTCAAGCAATCAAATTCAAACAACCAAACATAGTCTTGAGTCCGAGACTCAGACTTTATCATCTCGCGTCTCTTCCATTAACTTTCTGTGTTCTTACGTTTTATACTTCGTTTCAATGATCAATGGCATCGTGCCTCAACTCAATGCTCGTCAACCGAACGACCCGAAGGTCTCGAACACCTTTCGAGGCATTATGTCATATCCGACAGTTCTGCCACATTCATGCCACAACTGTATTCTTTTTCAACGAAGCCATCTTTTATTATCCCGTGCACGTAGGCACGTTTCGACCGTATCCCCATGTTCTATAACTTAGTGTTCAATGTTCGGGGATTGCGCGCTAGGGCGCTCGCCTATTGTCTTTCAATGTTCTAGCCGTCTAACTCGTGCACGAAGGCACGGTTTGGTTCGTGCACTAAGGCACTCGCCTATTACAGTTATCCCATGTTCTTACGGCTTGCGTACCGAGGCGCTCGCCTTTACGATATCCAATGTCCCATAGCGACTTATGCATATTGATGCACGTTTTATTTCAATTGTACTAACTTAGTGTTCAACACACATTATGATTTATCTCCGATCGGACCACGCCCGTGGCGTCGATAGGTTAACTTAGCATACAATGATATATTTGACTTATCGAATTAAGGAGTAAAAAGAAGTCAATCCTCCCATCTTGATTTGATTCGTCCTTTGTCGTTTTGCCGAGCCGATACGGCTCGATTCCATAACTTTGTTGCACGGCCACTCTCCTAACTTAGCCATTCGAGCACTTCGTGCTTCATTGAATCATACGTCCGATTTGCCTTAGCGTGCCCAAGTCTCAGCCCGTCGTAAGGCTTCGATTTGATTTCGCGGACCCCTTACTAAATATGGCAAAAGATCGACCTCTAATATTTTTGCGTCAACGTATAACCTGCACACGAAACCAGCTAAAATCAATACTTGTATCGATTCGGACTTACGCCTTAGTCGATTCGATTTCTTAGAATCTTCGAGCCGATTCAACGCACTCATCCTTCGGGACAACGTGGCGCTTCGCATCGATTCACTCGATGCATTCTTTGGGACGGCAACTCTTCGCATCGACTTAGTTCGATGTGTTGCTTGGGACAACGTAACTCTCGTATCGATTTGCATCGCTACATTTTATTCGGTCAATGCGACTCGCTGAGTCAATGTCTCAGCGTAATGCACCGTGCGGAGCGGGGCATTACAGAACATACCACTCAAAACAAGGTTCGTCCTCGAACCAAAACCAACACTCCGACTAAGTGTTTTATAGATCGTTTCACGATCTCTTCCCACCAATGTTGTTCAGTTTCACACTATCTCGCAACCTTTTCACTAACATTTCAAAGTCCTCCGTGCAGCTCGATTTGAATTTGTATACAACTCGATTTGGATCCGTACCTATATTTAAGGCGTCCCGAAGATATATGTATTTTGACCAATTCCAGTGGTAGCAAATTGGAACAAAGCTGACAGGTAAATTTCAATCCTATGCTTGCCATTTCGTACTCTCAATCAGACTTGGACTCTAGCATAAGTTTTCGTAATTCCATTGCATATGCATATTGATACATACACGATCCTCCAACAAAATTTAAGGCACACGATGCGATTTAAAATCGTATTTCTCACTTTGTATGTTTCATCAGGACTATCCATTCTATGCGTCGTGTCAAGCCGTTCTGCATCCGATTGCAACGATCCTTCGCAACGCCTTGCGTTCGAAGTCGCCACCCAACTATTTCCGAAGTCTGGCTATGCAACTTATCTCGATACGATTTCTTTATCAATATTCGGGACTACGCCCGCTAGGTGACTTACCTAGCACCGTGCTTAACTTCTCCCGACGCAACTTTAAATTGACATTGCATAAAGGCCACAATCTATCCGACACGAAAGTTTACATCAAGGTGACGGTACTCGAGACAACGATCGCCTTTGACACGAAGTCTCTACGATGCATCTTACATCCGATTTCCTATCGAGTAGAAATTCACTAGCCAAATTCCCAACTTATCCGTCTCGCAACACCGAATCTGAGTTCGATTCACGCAAGCTTAATTTGCAAGGTAAATCTGATTCTAACGACATGACTCGTAAGTCATTTTCTTATCGTTCCCTCTCGTGCATAGCACGTTTCTCGTAATCTCCTATCCGAATCACCAAGTTCGTTGGTGAATTTTAAGTTCGATCGTCGACCAACATAACCATTCGAGCATTCATCCGACGAATACTCAAAGATCTAACTGTATATTCTCAATCGAAAGTTGTTCCAACAATTCTCGATCGCCTAGATTTATCGTCAAAATGCACCGTGCTATATTTGTTATCGATGCAATCTCATATGCGATATCGTATGGGTCATCTTACGGTCTGCCGCATTCAATTAGATTTGGCAGTCAAGTCTTTTAGGGTCAGCTGCCCCAAAGCTACGCTCGATAACTGTGGATCATCACCGAAGGACAGTTTACTATGAACCATGCTATATCTTATTTCGGAGCCAAATCACGTTCCGACGATTCTACGCGACTACCCAATTTCAGACAAAACTATTTCTATCGGCGCAACTGATGCGCAACTATCCTCCGAATAAAGTCATGCACGGCCGTCGATGATTCCACAATTTACGAAACATCTACTCGTATCAAGTTCGAGACTATCTTATTTCGCGGTCGACACACGAGATGCTGTACGCATCGAGCGATCGTCGATGACTTATAGTCTCGTCTTAATCAATCACGAAGTTCATGATCAACCAGTTCGTTCCTTCTCGTATCGTTATTTTACAAAACTTTGATAGCGCAAGGCGCACTCCATTTTGTATTCCCACATCGTGCTTACGTTTCCTTACGTATCGATCCCGATACATCGTATCAATTCCGATAGCGTAAGGGTCAACTTTGAATCCGTTTCAACATCGACAACTTGCATTGCATATGTCCAAGTCCGCAACAAACTTTTCTATACGCATCAACTTGTTTTTCGATTCACCGTATCTCGCTATACTTTGATCGCGTAACTGAGTTACCGATTATCCAACATCAAACCCTTAAGTCATACGATCTCGCCCTCTAAGTTTCGCGTGTTTTTCAGTCGTACTCGAATGAGTTTCGCCGTTACGTAACCAACTATTTCTTAGGCACGATTACTCACGTCAACCAACTCTTCACCGAAGTCTCACATCGTGCGATTCGATTACAATTCACATCGCCCAATATTTCTATCAAAATTGCAAGTCGTGCGATTCGATTCGTCTCGCCCAACATTTCTATCGAGATCGCAAGTCGTGCGGTTCGATTCGTCTCGCCCAACATTTTCATCGAGCTCGCAAGTCGTGTTGTTCGATTTCAACGTTTCGAGTTTCCTATCCCATCGATCCGAATGTTGCCTCAAGGCATAATCGTTTTACTAGTTCCCGTCATTCGACCAACTTATAACTTTCGTCCGATGTATCGTTCATCGATACGAGTCTCACCTTATCGTCCCAACCAATTTTTTTTCGAAGAACACTTGCATCAACATACCGTCATACAAATTTTCAATCGAGTCTCGGTACTCTCCCGTCCGTTGCGGACAAACCTTCCGCAATTCTCATAATGCGTCGATGCAATTCATCGCACAAGTGGTATACCATATACCACTCGGAATCGAGTCATTCATCGCCTACGTGGTATGGCATATACCACTCGTAAATCAAGTCATTTCCCTAGCACTATGCTTAGTATAAACCGACAATCTCTTCCGACTCAGATTTCTGCAGTAATCGTGCTTGATCACAACCGTAACTTTGATTCTATCGAATCCGACACAACTCGATCAATGTTCTTGTTTGCCAACATAAGTTTGGTGTGCAACCGAATGATTCGTTCTATCGATTTATGATTTCAATTCTTTTCTTACGTTGTATTTCGTGCAATAATTTATTTAGATATGCGTTACACCCCGTGCTATGATTTATTTCTGATATTTCATTTCACTTCGTACAACGATTTATTTCTAATCTCCTTTGTACTTCGTGCAATGATTAATTTGATATGCATTGCACCACGTGCAATGATTTTACTTCCAACACGTGTTGCACATCGTGCAACGATTTATTTTCGACTTTCCAAGTCAATGCTCAATCCGTTTAACACATTCGGTATTGGCTTATCACTTTCATTTTAACGCATATTCACATTAACTCGTTGCACTTCGTGCATTATTTTATTTCTCTTTCAAATGTTACATTGCAACAACATCTCAAATCGTATTTCACAATTTGTTGCGCTTGCAGCAACTAACATTTTTACGGCTTGTTGCATTCAATGCAATATACCCTTTGCGACTTTCTTAGCAAACATCATAAAATTTCCAAAACACATGGGCAAAATTTTACGATTTGTATTAGACTTATTGTATGGAACATCCAATGCGGGATCGAGTAGAGTCAAGAGTTATTTCAAGTGGTGGTGGGCAACTTTTTAGAATTGTAATGAAGCGAGCGTCCATAGAAAATTGAGCCTAGAGCTATGATACCAATTTGTCATGCCCCGACCCGGAATCACCCGAATCATCATCCTCGCAGGGGGCATAATGCCGCACGAGCCTGGAGTTGCGCTCGTGCAAGGCAAGACGACAAGTTCTCAAATGGTTATCTTTTGATTCGATATTAACAACGAAAGGAAAACATAGTATACGAAACAATTCACTTTATTGATATCCGAAACTTGAGATTACAAAGGCTTTCGATAGCCTAACAGTATATGCCAGATTGGCTACAACACTCAGATTCTTCCTTGCCCACAAAGGATTTCAACGTTCCATACATCATGCCTTCTATATCTCGGCTGCATCAATCCTGTTACATAGTCCGAGCGTCAATGCAATCACACGCTTCAATACGCTTAAGCATTCCAAGCCTCAACGCGTTCAAGCAACGCTTCGCCGCGAGCAATCCATTCCCTGCACCCTGCATGAAGCTGGTGGGGGATCAGTACGTTTGTCCACGCATGTACTGATACAAAGATCATCTTTCCAAACCGACATTGTAATATTTATGTTAAATCATGTAACTTAGCTTATGATCTTGCTATGTTCTCCTTAGGGTCAATTTCATGGCATCTTTGAAAGCGTAAAGCATGTTATCATAGCAGCATGTTATCGAATTGAATAGGCAAGCAAACAAGCAATCTCGTATTTGATTCGTGGCGCAACTTCTTACCAAGTCGACGCACTCGTCCTTGCACCGACGCAAGGTGGATACGCCCCATTTCTTTCCTGTCATGTTATATGTGCATCTCTAAGCAGGATCTATATGCGGGACGCATATGCGCCTACACTTTCAACCCATCGTTCTTTAGCTATATGAAGGTCGTTGGCGTATCCGCGCCGGAATGGACTAAATGAGTTCCTTTCTTTTCTCTCTTTCTTTTCTCAATATTTGTCGGGCTGCCTGGCGTTTCACGGGTTGGGTCGCAGTCCCAACAACCGAAACGTTCCCGCTGCATACCATCATTTGTGGCTTTTTCCATCTCGTTTAAGGATTTGCGCCTACAAAGATTATTCGATTTCCTCCTAGGCCAAGCGGTTCCGGGACGCACCGACATTTAACCGTTTGGGGGAAACACCCGTGCATGAGAGATATCACATTTTATCTCTCGTCCATTCCATTCGACCATGCAACGCCCTTATCATTCAAGCAATCAAATTCAAACAACCAAACATAGTCTTGAGTCCGAGAATCAGACTTTATCATCTCGTGTCTCTTCCGTTAACTTTCTGTGTTCTTATGTTTCATACTTCGTTTCAATGATCAATGGTATCATGCCTCAACACAATGCTCGTCAACCGAACGACCCGACGGTCTCGAACACCTTTCGAGGCATTATGTTATATCCGACAGTTCCGCCACATTCATCCCACAACTGTATTCTTTCTCAATGAAGCCATCTTTTATTATCCCGTGCACGTAGGCACGTTTCGACCGTATCTCCATGTTCTATAACTTAGTGTTCAATGTTCTAGCCGTCTAACTCGTGCACGAAGGCACGGTATGGTTCGTGCACTAAGGCACTCGCCGATTACAGTTAGCCCATGTTCTTGCGGCTTGCGCACCGAGGCGCTCGCCTTTACGATATCCAATGTCCCATAGCGACTCGTGCATATTGATGCACGTTTCATTTCAATTGTACTAACTTAGTGTTCAACACACACTATAATTTATCTTCGATCGGACCACGCCCGTGGCGTCGATAGGTTAACTTAGCATATAATGATATATTTGACTTATCGAATGAAGGAGTAAAAAGAAGTCAATCCTTCCACCTTGAGTCGATTCGTCCTTTGTCGTTTTGCCGAACCGATGCGGCTCGATTCCATAACTTTGTTGCATGGCCACTCTCCTAACTTAGCCATTCGAGCACTTCGTGCTTCATTGAATCATACGTCCGATTTGCCTTAGCGTGCCCAAGCCTCAGCCCGTCGCAAGGCGTCGATTTGATTTCTCGGACCCCTTACTAAATATGGCAAAAGATCGACCTCTAATATTTTTGCGTCAACGTATAACCTGCACACGAAACCAACTAAAATCAATACTTGCATCGATTCGGACTTGCGCCTTGGTCGATTCGATTTCTTAGAATCTTCGAGCCGATTCAACGCACTCATCCTTCGGGGAAACGCGACGCTTCGCATCAATTCACTCGATGCATTCTTTGGGACAAGGCAACTCTTCGCATCGACATAGTTCGATGCGTTGTTCGGGACAACGTAACTCTCGTATCGATTTGCATCGCTATATTTTATTCGGTCAACGCGACTTGCTGAGTCAATGTCTCAGCGTAATGCACCGTAAGGAGCGAGGCATTACAGATTTCGATCATTTCAAATCACCAATTTACTTTCAATCTCTTCTCTTCTAAAGCTTATATTTCTTCCAAAGAGTTCTAAAAAGCTTTCATTTTCAAATTCCAAGCCAGTTACAATCCTCTAGTCGATTTGTAGTACGGTACGGTCTAGAAGTTTCAGAGCGATTGTAAACAGAGGCTTAATTGAAGATACGACTCTTTTCAATTAAAGTTGGTCGAGTTCTTCGTATCAAAGCTCGCGTCTGTAGAAGTTGCAAGGACTTCATATGAAAACTTACAGGATTTTCCAATAGTGGATTCAACTGGAAGCTAGAGTTCTTCCGACTGGACTAGTCCTCACAAGAGGGAAACCAGTATAAATCTTGGTGTTTGCGTTTGCCTTCTGATCACCTTTTTATTACTGTCACTTATTTGTGATTATTATTATATATGTGATCTAACTGCTAACGAGTTTTTAATTAGAAATATTCCGCTGCCTACTCTATTCACCCTCCCTCTAAAGTATTCTGCTTTATGATTTCGTTTATACAATTGGTATCAAAGCGGGTTATACAGGTAAAGCAAGGTAAAATTGCAGTTATATTCAATTGGTATATAGATCACAGCATTACACATGGAAACTGTGAAATTCACAAGTGAAGGCCAAGCCACAAACAGACCTCCACTGTTTGACGGCACAAATTACACTTATTGGAAAACACGTATGAGTTTCTTTCTGAAATCTTTTGATTTTGACTTATGGTCTGTAGTTATTGATGGCTATAAAAAGCCCCTCATATTATTGTTGATGGTGTTTTAGTTGAAAAACTCCATAAAAAATATACAGAGGATAAAAAAAAGGCCAATCTTGACGCACGTGCTATTAACGCTCTATTTTGTGCTTTAGACAGAACTGAATTCAACATGGTGTCTACCTGCACAACATTAAACGAAGTATGGAAACTTTTCGAAGTAACCCACGAAGGAACAACACAAGTCAAGGAGTCAAAGATCAGCAGACTTACTTAGGAGTATGAGGCGTTCAAAATGAAGCCAAGTGAATCAGTCACTCAGATGTTTACAAGATTCTTGGATATTGTAAATCCTTTGTCTTCACTAGGCAAGGATTACAGTAACCATGAGAAGATTCGTAAACTTCTATGAGCTCTTACAAAGCACTGGATTCCAAAGGCTACAGCAATCATTGAAGGGAACGACCTCTCAACAATGTCTCTGGAAACACTCATGGATAAGCTACTCACTCACGAGTTAGAACTTCAAGACTTTGAAGATGCTACGACAAAGGAGAAGTCGAAGAAGTAGATCGCTCTCAAGGCTCAACATAGAAGAACTGTCGAAGACGACTCTGATGACAGCGACTCCGATTCTGAAGATCAAGCTCTTCTGGTAAGAAAATTCAAGAAGTTCATGAGATTTAACAGGAGAACAAAAGACAACAACAACAACAACGAGAAAGATCCTATTTGCTACGGATGCAAGAAGAAAGGACATATGAAGAAAGATTGTCCAACAACATCATCATCAAAAAAAATAGCAAATATGACATAGGCTACCTGAAGAAATCTATATCAAGGAAGTACACCAACACAAGCATATGGCATGAAAGTGAGGCTAGCGACTCAGAAGATGAACAATCAGATGACGTTGCAAATGTGTGCTTAATGGCTTGCGATCAGGTAATCACTAATCCTCTATTTGATCCTTATGATGATGTCACGCCCCAGAACCAGAATACTGGAGAGCGGGGGAATGACTCAGCCAGCTACGTATTACGGGTAGATGAATACTGTATAATACGATCAATGCTGTCTAAAAGACGAGGGGGTGCATACTACATAAAAGTCTCACTATGGTCACTTCCCATCTATTGTCTCAATCATTCAAACAAGAAACAGAAATAGAGAACATGTGAGATAAAGCAGTAAGGCGTCCCAAACGCTCAGTCAAAATGTTCTTGATATCTGGCTTTACAAAACACAGCCAGATGATGTAGTCAGTATACACAATTGTTATCAGCTGCAGCCTGACTTAGTTACAATTATGCAAAAGTAGGTACAAGACAATCCGACTAACATGTCGGTGCCAAACGGCAAAGTATAAAGTATTTAACAAAACGAGCGGGGAAGTAAGAAAACCCACTCGAGCTCTCCTGCGATCATCCCTCTAGCGTTGACCATCGTGGAGGTAGAAGTAAGCTGGATCCTCGGGGACCGGCTCTAAATCTGGCCATGCAAAACCAGAGAGGTTAGACCTCTAACAGCAAGTACCACAAGGAAGCACGATATGAGGGATTAAAACCAGTAATGAGAAAATATGATAAATAGATCTCTGCTTTCTACTGGGATTCACATAGTATCACGACACTTTGAACCAACCTCCCAACCAAACAAGGACAGAAGTTGGCACGTCATGTTCTGACATTCTGATCATCTCAGTTAGGTAATAGAGGACATACAGTACACAAACAAATTAATTTAAATGGCCATTCAACTACTACGGCTTGCTACTGTGAGTTCCAAGTTATCCTGGAATTATGTAATAGAGATTCCTCAGTTCTTACTATGTGCAAGCAAGGCTAGTTTACCCAGTCAATCAATTGCACCAATCATGAATTAGACGAGTCCCAGTAGGACGCTCGTCATCAATATACAATATACAATAGATAATATAACCAGATACCGCTCCCTGCCCGTGTGGCAGATTTGCAGTATCTGTGGGGACCAACCGGCCTGTCGGGCACTACTAGTCCTAAGAGGGCTGCCATGTAAGAACTCGGGAATCCATTCTCTCTATGCAATCATTATTTTATTTAACTTAATAGTCTCTACGTTAAGTGAAATCCCATGCCGTGGGTCATGGTCATTCAAATGAGTACTTTCGTACGGGGTACGATATGCACAACTCTACAACGATACCAGTGCGGTTAGGTTGCAGGTCTTACATAGCGTAATGCAACAATCAGAACTAACCACGGAGTAATCATGCCTTGACCATAAAGTACACATGCTGCTTTTGAAAAATAAATAAATAAATAAATAAATAAATAAATTGAAGCCTGCATGTGTCTGTATGTCAATATTCGGGATCAGCCAGTCGATTACAATAGTTCATAATTAATATGAACGTGTCTCATTCATTCAATTCAATAAGACGACTAGCCAGTCTCTTAGTTCCAACTAGGAACGCATGATCAATTATTAGTCAAAGTAACAGTCGGGGTCAATTCGTGACAAGGCATGAAAGTCAAATTAGTATTAAGCATGGTCGAGTCTATAACTAGCATAAAATAGTTGGTAACACATTCTTGAAGCCAAGAAAAAGATCTACAACTTTCATGTTGGGAGTTGAAAGAAATTCTAGCCATAATTCAGTCAAAATAGGACATATAACAGTCAGAAACAACCAAAATAGGCATATGCGGCCTATTCTGCGACATGCATGCGGACCAACTGCGACATGCGGCCTATGCGGCCCAACCGTGACATCTATGCGGCTCAACTGTGACATGCGGCCTCATGCGGCCCAACCGCGACATCTATGCGGCTCAACTGCGACATGCGGCCCAACCGCGACATCTATGCGGCTCAACTGCGAGATACGGCCTATGCGGCCCAACCGCGACATCTATGCGGCTCAACTGCGACATGTGCCTCATGCGGCCCAACCGCGACATCTATGCAGCTCTATTGCGACATACGGCCTCATGCGGCCCAACCGCGACATCTATGCGGCTCTACTGCGACATGTGCCTCATGCGGCCCAACCGCGACATCTATGCGGCTCTACTACGATATGCGGCCTCATACGGCCCAACCGCGACATCTATACGGCTCTACTGCGACATGTGCCTCATGCGGCCCAACCGCGATATCTATGCGGCTCTACTGCGACATGCGGTTCATGCTGCAGATGAACATAGAAGTTTGACCAAAATTATTTTGGCCATAACTTCCATAAAATAAATCGGAATCTAACTTTTCAAAAGCCAAAGTTTGGTAGAATTAAATTCTCTACAACATGGAACCACTTATTTTTTTGAAAACAATAAAGTTTGATAGATCAAAACCATAAAATTCATATGAAAACCAAAACTTGAAACTTAGACTACACCCAACCATCCATGGAAATCAAGAACTTCAAGACCTAAACTTGTAGAGGATGAGAAGATGAACAACATAGACTAAAAATAAATGGAGATTGTCACGCCCCAGTACCGAAATACGGGGACGGACTAGGCCAGCTACTCCGTATGAGGTATAAAACGTCATACGGCGATCGTGGCTGTCAATCTTGCTGGGTATCCTAGCATGCAAGCAGTCTATGGCCTAAATCTGATCTCATATCCTGTTACGACCCGTTACCCAAATTGTTGGGCCGGGCCGAGCCATGTCCAGCCTACGCTTAAGATAAAGCGCAGTAAGCTGTTCTAGAGATAACAAGATAAGACTAAATGTGCTAACAGATCTATAAGTGAAGAAGAATCATAAATGCTCCAAACACAAAAGTCATCTCATATATAGAAATAAGTCTAAAGTACAAGTCTGAAATGTAAAACTGGATACATGTCCAGTTACAAAATACGTAGTCTAATACATGACTACACTAAGTATCCCAAGTGACTACGCAAACTAGGCGAGTCTTCCCGCAGGAACATCCTCGCATGGCAAAACTGGGTCCTCGGCAGTAACTCCATAATACGAATCACAGAGCAACTCCTCCTCAGTAAGTATACCTACAACGTTATCCTGTCAGGACGGGAGCAAGTACTATTTTCTAGCAAACTAAATATACAAAGCATGAACAGGAAGGTAATAAACTGGAATCATGGCATATCATGGTTTAATTGGTTCTTTTTAGGAATGACAACATATAGTTTAAAAGTTTAAAACTGTAGCATGTACGTGAATCGGTCAATAGATGAATAGGATGTACAGCGGCACATATCAAGTTTTTCTGGCATGCACATACGTGCACGAACGGCATCGATGTATATCCATACACAAACGCGAGATCAGAACCTACGGCAAGGTTACATATAGAATGTCTCCGAGCGCGGTAAATACATACGGAGAAGGGGGTCATGATCACGTACATTACTAGCAGTTTCCCCTTAACCCGTTATTTTAAACATGTGAGAGATATGAAAACAGTAATAACATATGGGAGATACGAGAGCGATATAAAGCATGTGAGAGATATGAGATACTGTCCTAAACAAGGTAGAGACTGAAAGTAATACAACATGTAAAGTTCTAACTTGCTACCCTAAGGATCAGCATTTAACATGGTTGGTAAGTCGCAGTTTATTGTTCTAGCAGTATGTAAAGTTCGTAGAAAGTACTTGCCTCTAGCAAAGTAAAACAAGCTGCGATAAATGTGCTATGGATGTCCGGTAACTCGTCACTGTAGAAGTAAATACAACAACTTAGTTTTTATACTAAGCTAAAACACTAGGACACTAATTGGTGAAACACGACTTGTGATTGGGCACCTAGCCAAAATGATGACTTGGCATAGGAGACCAATGTGGGGTGACACACTATGTTAACTAACTTTCTAGGGTCTTTACACTAGTGAGGGACGGGGTTCAACACGACTAAAACTCCAAATATCACAAAAAGCAACAAGTCGTAATTAATCAATAAATAAATCAAAAGATCATTGTGTTCTAAAAATTTTAGAGATAGACAAAAAGCCTAGTTTTGTTTAAAGCAAAGTATCAAAGTGATCCTTGTTAATCATAGAAATTTATTATAATTTTTCTGGAATTTATTAACCAGTACAAGTATTTTATAAAAATCAGTTTTCCTAAGTATACAGAAAATGAGTTTTGGTTTCATATGCCAAACTAGTGGCAAAACAGTAAATTAAATACTACAAAAATTATACTAAATTAGCTAACTTAACATAGTATCTAAATACTATTTTTCCATAATTTTGGCAGTACTTTAAGTATTTTTAGAAAATCAAAAACAGCATTGCACACAATAATTAATTATCTGCGTATTTTGTCCATGTATATAATTTGAACCAAAGTTCAAATACAGGACCCAAGGCCATGAATCAAGTCCAATATGACTTGTACAGGTCTTGAATGTGTGAAAATACATTTGAGCCCAAATACCCATGCTAGGCTTGGACACCAAATGGTTGCAGTAATTTAAATACAATAAAAATACAATTTGGTAATAATCAAAATAAATATTATTATTTTAATAAGGTAAAGTTTTACATAGTAACTATAAAAGTATGAATATTATCTTATAAAGATAATTTGTACTAAGCTAAGTGAAATACAAAAATAATATATATATACATAAATATAGAGATATTTATGCATATAAGAAAATACCCAACTATATATTATATATATATATACAAATATATATATATATATATATATATATATATATATATATATATATATATATATATATATATATATATATATATATATATATATATATATATAAGAAAATACTTATCTATATAACATATATATATATATATATATATATATATATATATATATATATATATATATATATATACAAAATTAATGTAAAAAAAAAAAAAAAAAATATATATATATATACAAAATTAATGTATACATATATATAATAGTATATATATAATAATATATATACATAAGGAAATATATATACATAAATATATATGTATACATAATACATATATATATATATATATATATATATATACATAAAATAATGAAGTATACATATATATATATATATATATATATATATATATATATAAAAACAGTAAATATATATATACAAAATTATAGTATATATAGAATAATACATATATATACACAAATATATGTATATACATATATATATAAATATATATATAAAAAAAAGAAAAAGAAAAAGGAAAAGAAAAGGGAAAGGAAACAGAAAGGCTCGAACCCGAGCCAACAGAGCGGGGGGGGAGAGTTTTATTGCTGCGCGCTGGCCAATGGGCCAGTTGGCCCGACTGTTAGAAGTAGGGTTTTGTTTCTTTTATTTAGGCTCGAATGAATTAACATAAAAAAAATATATAAACCATCATGTGTCCTGACAGTTAAGGACACAGGTATCAGCGTGTCCTAGGCCTGCACGACACGCACGAGTTCAATCTCGCGTGTCCAGTTCCACACTTGTGCTCGCCAGGACACGGCGAACAACATACTTGCGTACGAGACACGCACGACACAGTTTTACACAAATACTCACGTGTCCAGATCTGGGGGGGTTCGACGGTCGTGGACGGCGGAGGAGCGGTCGGGACGGTGGCGCTCCGGTGGCGATCGACGCGTCTCGTCGGGGCGCGTCGAATGGTGGTGGTGGTTGGCGGTGAAGGTCGACGGTGGGGCTGGGCGGAGTTCGTCGGAGTAGGGTTATGGTTTGGGGGTTCGTCGGGGAAGGACGGGGCAGCGGTTGGTCGTGGGGGAGATTTAGGGTTAGGGGGGGAGAGGGGGTTGTTTTAAAGAAGTTTGTGGCGGTGGGGGCAGCCGGGAAAGGCGGGGGCAGCCGGTCGTAGTCGGTCGGGGCAGTCGTTGGGGGTGGGTGAGAGTCAGAGGAGAGAGAGAGAGAGTTGGTCGTGTGTGGGGGGGAGGAGTTTGGCAGTTGGCACTGAAACCCCTAGAGATTAGGAAATTGCATAAGGGGTTTTTCAGTATTAAAATGCAAAATAATATTTGCATTCCTCTATTAAGAACAAATCATTTATTACAAACTGATATACTAACAATTCTAATAATTGCAAAACACTATTAAAACAATTCAGAAAATTACAAAATGCTTTTAAAACATTTAAATAAATTACAAAATAATATTTTTTGTATTTAAAACTCATTAAAAATTCATTTAAAAATTCTAGAAAATTCCTAAAATCATATTAAATTATTTTAAAACCAATAATGACATTTAATAATTAATTAACACTAGTTTAACAAATTTTTGAAAATCAGGGGTTGACAAGTCTTCCCTCCTTGAAAAATTTCGTCCTCGAAATTCACAATGATTGAAGACCCTACAATAGTCTAACATAGCAAGCAATGCAACAAATGACTAAGGCTACGATCAAAACTAACCTCCCGAAACCTGTTCCGGCTCCGGCTCAAGGACTAGGCTATAAGTCTTTCCTTGGGGTCCCTTGGCTACTGGGTAGTCCCGAATCTGATAGATGGCAGACCCACAAGCTAAACACTGCCCCAACCTCTTCCTACAAACGAAAGTGTCGTGGCCTACCCTTCTACAGAATGAACATATAGTCCCCTTCTGATGCTGCTGAGGTCCCGGGGCTCTAACTGGCTGGGTCGGGTGATGTGATGTAGGAGGACGATAAGTCTGCTGGGGTGGCGTCGGCGCTCTCTGCTGGAAAGCCTGACGATTGGACGGTCCCTCATGATGTACAGGAGCCGGCCTTTTGCTAGACAGAAGACGTTTCTCAATGCTCCGGGCCAACTCTAGGCTCTGGTAGTAGTCAGTCGTACCGTTCGCCACTATAAGAATGCCAATGTCTGGAACTAGACCATGGCAAAACCTACGGGTCATCTCCTCTGGATCAGCAACCAGACTAGGAGCAAAACGGCTCAGACGACTAAACTCTGCCGCATACTCATCAACAGAACGGTTCCCCTGCTGGATGTTCTAGAATCGTAGCCCCATGGCTACTCTAGCAGTGGTCGAGAAGAATTTCTTCTTGAACTGGGTCTTGAACTGGTCCCAAGTGGCTCTACCTCTCGCGAACAACGGCTCATTCCGGAACCAGACTCCTGCTAAGTCTATCAGCAGAAATCCCGCTGCCTCGACCTGGAGGTCATCCGGCATCCTAACTCCCAGAAGCTTCCTCTCTACTGAATCTAGCCAGTCATCAGCTACTACTATGCCCTCAGTCCCAGAGAACTCCTTGGGATTCAGACCCATGAAGTCCTTGATCGTCCCCGCTTTCTGCCATGGCTCTACAGGTGGTGGGACCACGGGACGTCCCTCAGAACGCTCCATGCTCTGGCGGAGTAGGGTAGTCTGCTCCTGATGGGTTGTTAGGAACCCCTGGATCAGTGTGAGCAGCTGGGTCCCGTCGAGTGTGATGGAAGCCTGTATGGGTATAGTGATAGGGGGTGGTGGAAGTATCGGGGCCTGCTGGGACTGGGATGTGGAAGGTGGTATCTGGGTCTGTGGATCTGTGGAGTGGAGGAATGTGGTAGGTGGAGGTGTATCAGTCAACTGGTCAGCTGACTGGATATGGAGGGCCCCATTCTCGGGGGTAACATACTGGGATGAACGAGTAAGCACCATCTAAATTACACATAAAAAGACTTATAAGGACTTGTTTAAAGTAAGCAATCATATGCAAGAAAATCTAATTATAATAGCAAACATGTGATGTATTTCCTATGTTGCAATCCTAGCATTCCTCTAAGTGTTCTAAGCATCTTTCCTAATGTTGTCTAATTATCTTAAGTTTCTAATTGCAGGCATGTTTGGTACAATAACGTAACCAAACAGTTTAGTCAGGACCTGCATGGGCCGCCAAAAAAACATATCACGACCCGTTACCCAAATTGTTGGGCCGGGCCGAGCCCTGTCCAGCCTACGCTTAAAATAAAGCGCAGTAAGCTGTTCTAGAGATAACAAGATAAGACTAAATGTGCTAACAGATCTATAAGTGAAGAAGAATCATAAATGCTCCAAACACAAAAGTCATCTCATATATAGAAATAAGTCCAAAGTATAAGTCTGAAATGTAATACTGGATACATGTCCAGTTACAAAATACGTAGTCTAATACATGACTACACTAAGTATCCCAAGTGACTACGCAAACTAGTCGAGTCTCCCCGCAGGAACATCCTCGCATGGCAAAACTGGGTCCTCGACAGTAACTCCATAATACGAATCACAGAGCAACTCCTCCTCAATAAGTATACCTACAACGTTATCCTGTCAGGATGGGAGCAAGTACTGTTTTCTAGCAAACTAAATATACAAAGCATGAACAGGAAGGTAATAAACTGGAATCATGGCATATCATGGTTTAATTGGTTCTTTTTAGGAATGACAACATATAGTTTAAAAGTTTAAAACTGTAGCATGTACGTGAATCGGTCAATAGGTGAATAGGATGTACAGCGGCACATATCAAGTTTTTCTGGCATGCACATACGTGCACGAACGGCATCGGTGTATATCCATACACAAATGCGAGATCAGAACCTACGGCAAAGTTACATATAGAATGTCTCCGAGCGCGGTAAATACATACGGAGAAGGGGTCATGATCACGTACATTACTAGCAGTTTTCCCTTAACCCGTTATTTTAAACATGTGAGAGATATGAAAACAGTAATAACATGTGGGAGATACGAGAGCGATATAAAGCATGTGAGAGATATGAGATACTGTCCTAAACATGGTAGATACTGAAAGTAATACAACATGTAAAGTTCTAACTTGCTACCCCAAGGATCAGCATTTAACATGGTTGGTAAGTCGCAGTTTATTGTTCTAGCAGTATGTAAAGTTCGTAGAAAGTACTTACCTCTAGCAAAGTAAAACAAGCTGCGATAAATGTGCTATGGATGTCCGGTAACTCGTCACTGTAGAAGTAAATACAACAACTTAGTTTTTACACTAAGCTAAAACACTAGGACACTAATTGGTGAAACACAACTTGTGATTGGGCACCTAGCCAAAATGATGACTTGGCATAGGAGACCAATGTGGGGTGACACACTATGTTAACTAACTTTCTAGGGTCTTTACACTAGTGAGGGACGGGGTTCAACACAACTAAAACTCCAAATATCACAAAAAGCTACAAGTCGTAATTAATCAATAAATAAATCAAAAGATCATTGTGTTCTAACAATTTTAGAGATAGACAAAAAGTCTAGTTTTGTTTAAAGCAAAGTATCAAAGTGATCCTTGTTAATCATAGAAATTTATTATAATTTTTCTGGAATTTATTAACCAGTACAAGTATTTTATAAAAATCAGTTTTCCTAAGTATACAGAAAATGAGTTTTGGTTTCATATGCCAAACTAGTGGCAAAACAGTAAATTAAATACTACAAAAATTATACTAAATTAGCTAACTTAACATAGTATCTAAATACTATTTTTTCATAATTTTAGCAGTACTTTAAGTATTTTTAGAAAATCAAAAACAGCATTGCACACAATAATTAATTATCTGCTTATTTTGTCCATGTATATAATTTGAACCAAAGTTCAAATACAGGACCCAAGGCCATGAATCAAGTCCAATATGACTTGTACAGGTCTTGAATGTGTGAAAATACATTTGAGCCCAAATATCCATGCTAGGCTTGGACACCAAATGGTTGCAGTAATTTAAATACAATAAAAATATAATTTGGTAATAATCAAAATAAATATTATTATTTTAATAAGGTAAAGTTTTACATAGTAACTATAAAAGTATGAATATTGTCTTATAAATATAATTTGTACTAAGCTAAGTGAAATACAAAAATAATATATATATATATACATAAATATAGAGATATTTATGCATATAAGAAAATACCCAACTATATATTATATATATATATATATATATATATATATATATATATATATATATATATATATATATATACAAATATATATATATATATATATATATATATATATATATATATATATATATATATATATATATATATATATATATATATATATATATATATATATATATATATATATATATATATATATATAAGAAAATACTTATCTATATAACATATATATATATATATACAAAATTAATGTATACATATATATATAATAGTATATATATAATAATATATATACATAAGGAAATATATATACATAAATATATATGTATACATAATACATATATATATATATATATATATATATATATATATATATATATATATATATATATATATATATATATATATATATATATAAATATATATATATATATGCATAAAATAATGAAGTATACATATATATATATATATAAAAACAGTAAATATATATATATACAAAATTATAGTATATATAGAATAATACATATATATACACAAATATATGTATATACATATATATATAAATATATATATATATATAAAAAGAAAAAGAAAAATAAAAGGGAAAGGAAACAGAAAGGCTCGAACCCGAGCCAACAGAGCGGGGGGGGAGAGTTTTATTGCTGCGCGCTGGCCAATGGGCCAGTTGGCCCGACTGTTAGGAATAGGCTTTTGTTTCTTTTATTTAGGCTCGAATGAATTAACATAAAAAAAAATATAAAAACCATCCTGTGTCCTGACAGTTAAGGACACAGGTATCAGCGTGTCCTAGGCCTGCACGACACGCACGAGTTCAATCTCGCGTGTCCAGTTCCACACTTGTGCTCGCCAGCACACGGCGAACAACATACTTGCGTACGAGACACGCACGACATAGTTTGACACAAATACTCACGTGTCCAGATCTGGGGGGGGTTCGACGGTCGTGGACGGCGGAGGAGCGGTCGGGACGGTGGCGCTCCGGTGGCGATCGACGCGTCTCGTCGGGGCGCGTCGAATGGTGGTGGTGGTTGGCGGTGAAGGTCGACGGTGGGGCTGGGCGGAGTTCGTCGGAGTAGGGTTAGGGTTTGGGGGTTCGTCGGGGAAGGACGGGGCAGCGGTTGGTCGTGGGGGAGATTTAGGGTTAGGATTTAGTCAGGGGGGGAGAGGGGGTTGTTTTATAGAAGTTCGTGGCGGTGGGGGCAGCCGGGAAAGACGGGGGCAGCCGGTCGTAGTCGGTCGGGGCAGTCGTCGGGGGTGGGTGAGAGTCAGAGGAGAGAGAGAGAGTTGGTCGTGTGTGGGGGGGGGGGAGTTTGGCAGTTGGCACTGAAACCCCTAGAGATTAGGAAATTGCATAAGGGGTTTTTTCAGTATTAAAATACAAAATAATATTTGCATTCCTCTATTAAGAACAAATCATTTATTACAAACTGATATACTAACAATTCTAATAATTGCAAAACACTATTAAAACAATTCAGAAAATTACAAAATGCTTTTAAAACATTTAAATAAATTACAAAATAATATTTTTTGTATTTAAAACTCATTAAAAATTCATTAAAAAATTCTAGAAAATTCCTAAAATCATATTAAATTATTTTAAAACCAATAATGACATTTAATAATTAATTAACACTAGTTTAACAAATTTTTGAAAATCAGGGGTTGACATATCCACAGGCAATAATCAATAAAATAACGACAAGAGAGATAATCATATGAAAAACAGGAAATACTCATATGATAATCAGAGAGTCTACAATAAGAAATAATGTAGACAAGAATACCTTCCCACACAGTTCCCTCAAGGTCAGGAACTGAAGCACGTCCTCCAAGTCAAGTCTGGAAGATCCACATGGTCGGTCACAGGCAATCTGGGAACAATCCAGGGTTGGTCAGGCCAACCGTAGCAAGTACCAGAAAGGAAGGCTCAAGGACGGGCGAAGAAAACCAGCAGGATATAATATAACAAAAATAGCATCTAAAAACAGTAAATAAGGTAAGGGATCGTGCGGTACCAACGCACGATAACAATCCAACAACTAAAAGTATTCTGGTCGTAACCTCGGTCGATAGCCTATCGTAGCACAATAACCAACCCAACAATCAAATAAGAACATGGGTTGGATCATGCACCACGATAGTCCATGTTCCTCAGTTATTCCCAAAAGTAACTCAACAATCATCACAATCATCCTAACATACACTAATGCCTGCATCGCTAACTGGAGATCGTAGTCTGTCATCGGGACAGTAATCCACCCCTACATCAAACAAGAACAAGGGAATGAAATACTGAGCCGAGACAGCGTTACGCACCAGCCAGCTTAGCAAACAGCAAGCCATACAATTTTAGGTGAATAAGCGGCCACTCAAATACCTACGGCTGTCTATGTGGAGGTTGGGTTACCCCAACAATACAATATAGGAATCCTCATTTCGTGCCATATCCCGCAAGGGCTAGCGAGGCCAAATAACACATAGCAGGTAGGTATGCACGGTCCCTCGGAAGGCCACCGTGCTAAGCAGGAGTACATATAGTAGTCGGATACTGCCATATCCGTGGCGGCCAACCCCGACGCGCCAGGACGAGCCTGTGGCGGCCGGTAATGCATGATCTCGGGATTCCGTTCCCTTCCAATGCTTCTACCATTTTTAGTTGCCTAGATTAACCCTACATTTATCCGGAATCACATGCCGTGGTCACATGCTCATCCTCCTAGATGTCGTACCTCAGTACGAGAACGCTAAGTAAGAATCAGCCTCGGCACCTATAGTCCCAGTTGTGATCCATCCTTAGTGTTATGCAACAAGCAAGCAAGCAATCCTAACCACGCTAAAACTATAGGCCAATTACCAGATACCCGTGCAGGTAATCATATAATATAGCCAGAATATCAAGATGGCATCGCAATGCCATATAATCATGGAAGTAGCACCTCAAAGTGCCAATAGACAAAGGGCACCGCAGTGCAAGGTCAGGGCCAGTACCTCACGGGGTAAGCTGGACTTATAGCACGGATACAGGTAGTCAGGTCTGGGACAAGGACAACTCTGTCAGTCACAAGAAGTCATCTGCCCACATCGTGGCATGGATATCAGGTCAAGTCCAAGACCAGAACCTCTACTATAATAACATCTCAAGCATATATGGGAGCCTACAGCTCCAATCATCAAGTCGGTCTATCCACCAAATCAATCTATCAAGTGTCTCCCATCCATGAGGGAGTGAATATCACGTCAATAAAGACAACCACCAAGTACCAATCTCTTTCCCCCTAACAATGCTAGGCCCTCAGACTCACAAGAATTCTCCTAGACAATGATCACAAGCCACTAGAAAACAAGTCCCTCAACTACCAAGACACAGCAATCAACCAGGTTCTCTAACTACCGGAATACACAAAGGTACCGGATTGGACGTTTAGGAAGTCGAGTAAAAATCATATAATAATACCCTCAACATCCTCCTCGTTCCGCGAGACACTCGCACCAGTATCCAAAATCCAAAAGTCCTCGAAGACATATCTGATCAAATTAGAACATCACCAAAGAACTAGCAACACTATCTAAGAATCCACTTAGTCTACCATAATCATTATCTCAATATCATATCTCCTCATAGTCAATCCTCGAATCAGATCATAATCCCAACACACGGGTCAGCACTTAATCAACGCCGTCGAATGATGGCAAGGATTGTGTGAACCACTCTGGATCAGATCCACAACCCTTAAACCAAACAAGGACCAGGGTTGCAGACCCTCACCCGAGTAGAACCACTCTCCTTACACAATCCGGCGGACAGGACAGACAATGAGATAACAAACTAAACTAGAACACCATCTAAAGGAAGAATCACGAGTCAAGAGTCCAATGGGTGATACCATCGAAAAGGCAAGGATTGCGTGAACCACTCTGGATCAGATTCACAACCCTTAAACCAAACAAGGGCCAGGGTTGCAGACCATCACCCGAGTAGAACTGCTCTCCTTACACAATCCGGCGGACGGGACAGATCAAGACGCTAGGCGACTAATCTAGTCGGGAGTCTACCTAGTAGGCAATAGGGTCAGGGATGCCATACCAAGAAGAACAAGCATGAGTTCAGTCCAGCAAATCCAAGGAATGGTTCTGCCTAATCTTTCGAACCAAATTCCCAACTGGGAATTCTGAAAAAATCCGGCAGAGTCTTCTTTGTATTCTGGACGGGAGCACCCTACGAATAGGGGCTAAAACCACTCGGCGCAACCCGCCGCAGAATCGCAGAATCGCAGAATCGCGGCTGAGAACACTAAGTCTCAGCTACCAGCAGCACTACGATGCGTACTGGAAACAGATCGATAGCCGAGAACACTAAGTCTCGGCCTCCAGTAGCACTATAATGCGTACTGGGCGCCAAGCCAACATACATACTAATAAGATAACCGCCTCGCAGGGCGCACCACAACACATGTCCATAAATTCCTAACCCAAGCACAAACACCGCCACAAGAGTAGTTCGCCAAGCCGTACCCGACCGCGAGTCGGACACGGGGCATATGGGGATAATCCATACGTGTGAGTCGTGCTCGTGTCCTCGGAGGTGTGGATGACCCGTCCGAGTTGTCCGATACGGTCGTAAACCGGTATCGAACCAAGCTATCCTAAGTTATCATCATGGCAGTTCTACTACTAGGCTACATTAATCATGATTATACAATTTACAAGTACAAATTAATTAAATACAATAAAATCCAGGAGAGAGGGCAAGAGCCGTCGATGAGCAAGGGATACTTGCCTAGAGGGCTCGGCTAGGTAAGCAAGTCTTCGGCGATCTGGATCCAAGCTAGCATGTCCATCGAGGTCCTCAGAACACATAATAAACAATCATTAGAATTAAATAATAAAATAATAGAATAATCACAAGAGATGGCAGAAGGCTATACCGTGTGGGTCCCGCAAGCAGCGCAGGGATCTGGCACGGAAACTGAGGCACGTAGACCGATACGGGCATGCAACCCGAGACGCGCACGTATATCGAGACGCGCACGAGAATCGAGATGGCACGAATATCGAGATGAACGGGAAATACGTGCACGTAAATCGAGACGTGCACGTAGATCAAGAAAATTACGAATATCAGAATGGTCCACGAATCATGCGACACACAAATCGAGACGTGCACGCGAATCGAGACGGCACAAAGACCAATGTGGCACGCAAATCGGAGCGAGCACGCAAATCGATACATGCACGCAAACAGAGGCAACACAAGATACAATATGACTCGCAAATCGATACGGCACGCAAATCGGTGCGTGCATATTTTGAGGCGGCACGGGTCACGAGGTAGGCACAAAGGCCGAGACACGAGGATCGAGGCAACACACAAACCGAGGTGACGCAGTGCCCGAGACAGCACGGGGCTCGAGGCGTCCCGCTGCCCAAGGCAACACACAAATTGAGATAACACGAGAACCGAGACAGCACGTACACCAAGGTGTACGCGTATCGAGACGGCACATAACCCGAGCAGCGCGGGGCCCAAAGCGTCCCGCTGCTCGAGGCGTGCACGGAGCTCGAGGGCACGCTTCCCGAGATGTACGGGAAATGAGGAAACACGCAAGTCAAGTGTGCGCGCGGCCCGAGGAGAGCGCGACTCCCAAGGCTGCACACTGCTCGAGCAGCGCGGGGCCCAAGGGCGACCCGCCACTCGAGGCTGGCGCGACGCTCGCGGCGGGGCACGGCGGCTCGCCGGACAGAAGGAAAGAGGGAGAGGAGGAGCAGATCCATGGAGGAGAAGTGCCGCCGGGGTCGGCCAGGCTCCGGCGGAGGGGAGGAAACAGAGAGGGGAGGCCGGAGGAGCTTACCGGGGTAGGTCGGCTCTCCGGCGGAGGAGACAGCGGCCACGGAGGAGATGGCGGCGCTGGCGGTGGCGGCCGCAGCGGAGGCCGGAGGGGGCAACGATGATGGTGGTGGCACGGGTGGCTAATGGCGGTGGGAGCTCAGGGCGGCCGGAGGTCGGCGGAGGCCGGGAGAAGAGAGGGAGACAGCGAGCGAGAGAGAGGGACGAGAGGCCGAGTGAGCGGGAGAGATGAGAGTTGAGGGAGGAGAGAGAGGCCCGGGGGGGTGAGTGTGGTCGGGAGAGAGATGAGAGAGAGAGGAAGGAATTGGGGGTGGGGGTCGGCTGATCCAGCAAGTGAGAGGAGAGAGAGAGGAAGAGAGAGGTGAGGGGGTTAGGTAGGGGGAGGAGAGAGAGATGATGTGAGGGAGTGAAATGACAAGAGAGAGGGGGAGTAGATATTTTGGAGGGTAGACTAGGATCATGAAATTAATTAATAACAAATAATTAATGAGGGCAAAATTACCTCCAATAAAATAATAAAAATTTTAAATATACCCCAAAAATTAAAATCCTCCAAAATACGAAATACAGTCGAAATACAGTCATATACCTATTTCTAAAATAGGGATATGATATCCTACCCACCTTACAAAAATTTCGTCCTCGAAATTTCGAAATCATGTATAAGATTTTCAAAACTAGTACATATAAGTACCATGAAAACTCTACCCACCTTACAGAAATCAAGTAATACAACAGAAAATGAACAAAATCTCAAATATGAAAACATCAAGGAGGACAGTATACGGCTACATAAATCAACTCGTGAGGTAAATCCAAACAATGAAGCAATCTCGAAAAGGCAAAATCTCACATGCACGAAATAACCCCATGAATCAAAACAAGTACAAAATATCGAAAACAATGTCCAAAAACGTAAAATCCCAATTGCATAAAAATTCTCACAAATCATAAAATACAGGATATCTGTCTCGAACCGATGACCGTAGTTCCTAATATCCGAAAAATGTGTGTCATGATCATTCTGTGCCGCGCCATCCGGAATGGCTGCAAAAGATGCATCAGGACACTATAATCGAGCGGCTGCAACTTTCGTTACCACGCCGTCAAGGTATACTAGGGTCACCCGGTACTCTTGACAAATACCCAAAACGAATCAAATCCATAACCCAAACATCCGAATCACTAAAATCACAAAATCTCCAACAATATATCAAGTTCTAGAAAACCATCAAAATCCAAAATCCAGGTGAATCGTAACACACATCCAAAAATATTTTCAATAATAACCACAAGATAGCTTTTCTAGAAAAATACTCCATATCCGTAGAAAAATACTCCAAATCAAGAATCCTTATCAAAATATAATGTATAGCAAGTATATCTATAAACAAAATAATATCTGAAATAGATAGTCATGAGTCCGGAAATATCACGAATCAAAGGAGCTGAATTCATACAAGAACATCCACGGGATACTCAATAAATGTTAAAATATCTAATCTCAGAGTCCAGATGGGATCTTCATTCCGCAGCAATCCAGCCAACGCTCGAAGAGGGCGATAATGATACTAAGTCAACACGAAGTCAACGCACGAAAGGGATAACAAGAAATCAACCCGGGTAAAACACCGGTAGAGAGTACAGAACCCAAGACAGATAATCAAGTAACCCAATGATGGAGATAAGATGACATCTCATCGGATAAAACGATCGACATGACCCACTATAGGATCATATCTATCAAACAAGGATCAGGAGTAGATAACAACAAATGAGACTGGGCAAAGCAAAGTAGGTCCAGGTAGAGATGAGGACCAATTCACAAGTTCAAGGGAGCGAAGGGCAAGTGTAGCAAGTTAGAATTCCAAGGAATAGTGGACTGAGATCAACAATCATGTGATACCCAACAATATCTCAAAATGAGACCTGCATGGGCCACCACTAAAACCTTGTCACGCCCCAGTACCGAAATACGGGGACGGACTAGGCCAGCTACTCCGTATGAGGTATAAAACGTCATACGGCGATCGTGGCTGTCAATCTTGCTGGGTATCCTAGCATGCAAGCAGTCTATGGCCTAAATCTGATCTCATATCCACAGGCAATAATCAATAAAATAACGACAAGAGAGATAATCATATGAAAAATAGGAAATACTCATATGATAATCAGAGAGTCTACAATAAGAAATAATGTAGACAAGAATACCTTCCCACACAGTTCCCTCAAGGTCAGGAACTGAAGCACGTCCTCCAAATCAAGTCTGGAAGATCCACATGGTCGGTCACAGGCAATCTGGGAATAATCCAGGGTTGGTCAGGCCAACCGTAGCAAGTACCAGAAAGGAAGGCTCAAGGACGGGCGAAAAAAACCAGCAGGATATAATATAACAGAAATAGCATCTAAAAACAGTAAATAAGGTAAGGGATCGTGCGGTACCAACGCACGATAACAATCCAACAACTAAAAGTATTCTGGTCGTAACCTCGGTCGATAGCCTATCGTAGCACAATAACCAACCCAACAATCAAACAAGAACATGGGTTGGATCATGCACCACGATAGTCCATGTTCCTCAGTTATTCCCAAAAGTAACTCAACAATCATCACAATCATCCTAACATACACTAATGCCTGTATCGCTAACTGGAGATCGTAGTCTGTCATCGGGACAGTAATCCACTCCTACATCAAACAAGAACAAGGGAATAAAATACTGAGCCGAGACAGCGTTACGCACCAGCCAGCTTAGCAAACACTAAGCCATACAATTTTAGGTGAATAAGCGGCCACTCAAATGCCTACGGCTGTCTATGTGGAGGTTGGGTTACCCCAACAATGCAATATAGGAATCCTCAGATCGTGCCATATCCCGCAAGGGCTAGCGAGGCCAAATAACACATAGCAGGTAGGTATGCACGGTCCCTCGGAAGGCCACCGTGCTAAGCAGGAGTACATATAGTAGTCGAATACTGCCATATCCGTGGCGGCCAACCCCGACGTGCCAGGACGAGCCTGTGGCGGCCGGTAATGCACGATCTCGGGATTCTATTCCCTTCCAATGCTTCTACCATTTTTAGTTGCCTAGATTAACCCTACATTTATCCGGAATCACGTGCCGTGGTCACATGCTCATCCTCCTAGATGTCGTACCTCAGTACGAGAATGCTAAGTAAGAATCAGCCTCGGCACCTATAGTCCCAGTTGTGATCCATCCTTAGTGTTATGTAACAAGCAAGCAAGCAATCCTAACCACGCTAAAACTATAGGCCAACTACCAGATACCCGTGCAGGTAATCGTATAATATAGCCAGAATATCAAGATGGCATCGCAATGCCATATAATCATGGAAGTAGCACCTCAAAGTGCCAATAGACAAAGGGCACCGCAGTGCAAGGTCAGGGCCAGTACCTCACGGGGTAAGCTGGACTTATAGCACGGATACAGGTAGTCAGGTCTGGGACAAGGACAACTCTGTCAGTCACAAGAAGTCATCTGCCCACATCGTGGCATGGATATCAGGTCAAGTACAAGACCAGAACCTCTACTATAATAACATCTCAAGCATATATGGGAGCCTACAGCTCCAATCATCAAGTCGGTCTATCCACCAAATCAATCTATCAAGTGTCTTCCATCCATGAGGGAGTGAATATCACGTCAATAAAGACAACCACCAAGTACCAATTTCTTTTTCCCTAACAATGCTAGGCCCTCAGACTCACAAGAATCCTCCTAGACAATGATCACAAGCCACTAGAAAACAAGCCCCTCAACTACCAAGACACAGCAATCAACCAGGTTCTCTAACTACCGAAATACACAAAGGTACCGGATTGGGCGTTTGGAAAGTCGAGTAAAAATCATATAATAATACCCTCGATATCCTCCTCGTTCCGCGAGACACTCGTACCAGTATCCAAAATCCAAAAGTTCTCGAAGACATATCTGATCAAATTAGAACATCACCAAAGAACTAGCAACACTATCTAAGAATCCACTTAGTCTACCATAATCATTATCTCAATATCATATCTCCTAATAGTCAATCCTCGAATCAGATCATAATCCCAACACACGGGTCAGCACTTAATCAATGCCGTCGGATGATGGCAAAGATTGTGTGAACCACTCTGGATCAGATCCACAACCCTTAAACCAAACAAGGACCAGGGTTGCAGACCCTCACCCGAGTAGAACCACTCTCCTTACACAATCCGGCGGACAGGACAGACAATGAGATAACAAACTAAACTAGAACACCATCTAAAGGAAGAATTATGAGTCAAGAGTCCAATGGGTGATACCGTCGAAAAGGCAAGGATTGCGTGAACCACTCTGGATCAGATTCACAACCGTTAAACCAAACAAGGACCAGGGTTGCAGACCCTCACCCGAGTAGAACCGCTCTCCTTACACAATCCGGCGGACGGGACAGATCAAGACGCTAGGCGACTAATCTAGTCGAGAGTCTACCTAGCAGGCAATAGGGTCAGGGATGCCATACCAAGAAGAACAAGCATGAGTTCAGTCCAGTAAATCCAAGGAATGGTTCTGCCTAATCCTTCAAACCAAATTCCCAACTGGGAATTCTAGAAAAATTCGACAGAGTCTCCTTTATATTTGGGACGGGAGCACCCTACGAATAGGGGCTAAAACCACTCGGCGCAACCCGCCGCAGAATCGCAGAATCGCAGAATCGCGGCTGAGAACACTAAGTCTCAGCTACCAGCAGCACTATGATGCATACTGGAAACAGATCGATAGCCGAGAACACTAAGTCTCGACCTCCAGTAGCACTACAATGCGTACTGGGCGCCAAGCCAACATGCATACTAATAAGATAACCGCCTCGCAGGGCACACCACAACACGTCCATAAATTCCTAACCCAAGCACAAACACCGCCACAAGAGTAGTTCGCCAAGCCGTACCCGACCGCGAGTCGGACACGGGGCATATGGGGACAATCCATACGTGTGAGTCGTGCTCGTGTCCTCGGAGGTGTTGATGACCCGTCCGAGTTGTCCGATACGGTCGTAAACCGGTATCGAACCAAGCTATCCTAAGTTATCATCATGGCAGTTCTACTTCTAGGCTACACTAATCATGATTATACAATTTACAAGTACAAATTAATTAAATGCAATAAAATCCTGGAGAGAGGGCAAGAGCCGTCGATGAGCAAGGGATACTTGCCTAGAGGGCTCGGCTAGGTAAGCAAGTCTTCGGCGATCTGGATCCAAGCTAGCACGTCCATCGAGGTCCTCAGAACACATAATAAACAATCATTAGAATTAAATAATAAAATAATAGAATAATCACAAGAGATGGCAGAAGGCTGTACCGTGCGGGTCCCGCAAGCAGCGCAGGGATCTGGCACGGAAACTGAGGCACGCATATCGAGACGCACACGAGAATCGAGATGGCACGAATATGGAGATGAACCGAAATACGTGTACGTAAATCGAGACGTGCACGTAGATCAAGAAAATCACGAATATCAGAATGGTCCACGAATCACGCGACACGCAAATCGAGACATGCACGCAAATCGAGACGGCACAAAGACCAATATGGCACGCAAATCGGAGCGAGCACACAAATCGATGCGTGTACGCAAACCGAGGCAACACAAAATTAAATATGACTCGCAAATCGATACGGCACGCAAATCGGTGCGTGCACGTTTCGAGGCGGCATGGGTCACGAGGTAGGCACAAAGGCCGAGACACGAGGATCGAGGCAACATATAAACCGAGGTGGCACGGTGCCCGAGACAGCGCGGGGCTCGAGGCACCCTGCTGCCCAAGGCAACACGCAAATCGAGATGACACGAGAACCGAGACAGCACGTACACCAAGGTGTACGCGTATCGAGACGGCACATAACCCGAGCAGCACGGGGCCCAAAGCGTCCTGCTGCTCGAGGCGTGTACGGAGCTCGAGGGCTCGCTTCCCGAGACGTACGGGAAACGAGGAAACACGCAAGTCAAGTGTGCACGCGGCCCGAGAAGAGCACGACTCCCAAGGCTGCACACTGCTCGAGCAGCGCGGGGCCCAAGGGCGACCCGCCACTCGAGGCTGGCACGGCGCTCGCGGCGGGGCACGGCCGCTCACCGGACAGAAGGGAAGAGGGAGAGGAGGAGCAGATCCATGGAGGGAAAGTGCCGTCGGGGTCGGCCAGGCTCCGGCGGAGGGGAGGAGACAGAGAGGGGAGGCCGGAGGAGCTTACCGGGGTAGGTCGGCTCTCCGGCGGAGGAGACAGCGGCCACGGAGGAGATGGCGGCGCTGGCGGTGGCGGCCGCAGCGGAGGTCGGAGGGGGCAACGATGATGGTGGTGGCGCGGGTGGCTGATAGCGGTGGGAGCTCAGGGCGGCCGAAGGTCGGCGGAGGCCGGAAGAAGAGAGGGAGACAGCGAGCGAGAGAGAGGGACGAGAGGCCGAGTGAGCGGGAGAGAGGAGAGTTGAGGGAGGAGAGAGAGGGCCGGGGGGGGTGAGTGTGGTCGGGAGAGAGATGGGAGAGAGAGGAAGGAATTGGGGGTGGGAGTCGGCTGATCCAGCAAGTGAGAGGGGAGAGAGAGGAAGAGAGAGGTGAGGGGGTTAGGTAGGGGGAGGAGAGAGAGATGATGTGAGGGAGTGAAATAACAAGAGAGAGGGGGAGTAGATATTTTGGAGGGTAGACTAGGATCATGAAATTAATTAATAACAAATAATTAATGAGGGCAAAATCACCTCCAATAAAATAATAAAAATTTCAAATATACCCTAAAAATTAAAATCCTCCAAAATACGAAATACAGTCGAAATACAGTCATATACCTATTTCTAAAATAGGGATATGACAGGGATGCATGAAATCCCTCATGGTGTGCAAGATGTACTTGCCTCTCACAGGTGGATTAGGGTTTGGTGGAGGAGTAAATGTGAATGAATGAAGAGAGAGAATGAAAGAAGAAGTTTTATACCAATGTCAAGTGGATCTCCACCATTCATCCTCTCCACCAAATCCAAGCCATCCATTTCTTTCCATGTTGAACCAAACCGAACCAAGTTGGTTTACCATGAACTGAAATAAACCAAGAGCCAAGAAAAAGCAGAAAATAAAATACAGAAAAATAATTAGCATGAAATTAAAAGAATTAAATATAAAATAAATGCATGACAGATACTAAATAAATTTGGACAAGTGGTATACGTATAAAAATATGCATTCCGGGAACGGGGAGTGACATCTCTACCCACCTTAGATAAATTCCGTCCTCGGAATTTCAAATCCAAGCAGGATAGAAAAAACTGAGCTGATCTAGGTACAAGAAACTTGAGCAAGCAATCATTCTTCAATGTTTAACTAGCAGATAACATATATATATTAACAATCTACGATATCAAGTAGTTCTATCTATGAGGTGACAAGCATGAGGGGTTAAGGCAATCAAGGTACACGGGAAGAAATATATCTTGTGAGTCAAACAGATGTGGATACCGTGATCGGATATCATCCTCACGTTCCCACGTTGACTCTCCTAATGAGTGATGACCCCAAGCAACCCGGACAAGGCTAATTGTTCGGTTCTTGAGTATCTTCTCTCTCCGGTCCAAAATGGACACCGGCTGCTCCTCGTAAGACAAGTTAGTACCGACAACCAACTCAGAATAATCAAGGATATGGCTGGGGTCCGATACATACCTTCGCAATTGAGATACATGAAACACGTCATGCACCTCTCGTAACGAAGGTGGAAGGGTTAAACGATAAGCAACATCGCCTACCCTATCAAGGATAACGAATGGTCCTACGTATCGCGGACTCAACTTCCCGCGAACGCCAAATCTAATGACCCCACGGGTAGGTGAGATTCACAAGAACACGTGGTCCCCAACAGAAAACTCTAGCGGTCTACGATGCTGGTCCGCCCAATGACGATGTCGATCCTGTGCAACTCGAAGTCGCTCTCTAATTCCCTTAATTACTTCAACGGTCTGGACAATCATTTCTGGGCCTAGCATCTTCCTCTCTCCGATATCATCCCATGTTAGTGGCGACCTACACTTCTTACCATATAGTGCTTCAAATGGCGCCATCTGGATATTGGCTTGATAACTGTTGTTGTATGAAAACTCAACTAAGTGCAGGTGGCTCTCCCAAGATCCTCCAAAATCTAGGGTGCAAGCTCGTAACATATCTTCTAAAGTCTGAATTGTTCTTTCTGATTGCCCGTCCGTCTGTGGATGGTAAGCCGTGCTAAATCTTAACTTGGTATCCAGACTATGATGTAAGCTCTTCCAGAAATATGATATAAAGTGGGTATCTCGGTCTGACACAATGCTGACAGGGACTCCATGCTGCCTGACTATCTGTTGCATATATAACTCTGCCAACGTTTCTGTAGATTGCCCTACTCTCAAAGGGAGAAAGTGTGCTACCTTTGTAAGCCGGTCCACTATCACCCAAATAGCATCCTTACCACTGGGTGATCTCGGTAAACCGGTCACAAAGTCCATTGTGATGTGCACCCACTTCCATTCTGGGATAGGAAGTGGCTGTAATAACCCAGATGGCATCTGCTGTTCTGCCTTCACTTGCTGACATACCAAGCAACGGGAAATGAATCTAGCTATCTCCCTCTTCATCTCGTTCCACCAGAAGTGCTGCTTGACATCTTGGTACATCTTGGTCCCTCCAGGGTGTATAGAATATTGAGAACTGTGAGCTTCTGTCATAACCTTCTGTCTGATATCTCTACTAGGCACATATAGGCGTGATCCAAACCTAAGCGTACCATCTTCATGAATTTGCATCTCCTTTCTGAGTCCTGACTCATATTCTGCTCTAAGCTTCTGAATCCTTGGGTCCTGTGCCTGAGCTGCCTTGATCCTGTCTACCAAGTCGGATTGAACTCGTAGACTCGCCAGAATTCCTACTTCACTAGGAAGTATAACCTCGATGCCTATCTCCTGAAGGTCTTCTAAAATGTGCTTCTGTGTTGTCAACATAAAGGCGCCGCCTCTCCTACTAAGAGCGTCTGCTACCACATTAGCCTTGCCTGGATGATACTGAAGCTCCATGTCGTAATCTTTGATCAGCTCTAACCATCTTCTCTGCCTCATGTTCAGCTCCTTCTGAGTAAAGATGTACTTCAGACTTTTATGGTCTGTGTACATATCCACTCGATCACCATATAAGTAATGTCTCCATAGCTTCAAAGCAAATACTACTGCCGCCAACTCCAAGTCATGAGTTGGGTAATTCTTCTCGTGGTCCCGAAGCTGCCTAGATGCATACGCTATCACCTTCCCATGCTGCATGAGGACACATCCAAGTCCTTTACCTGACGCATCATAATATACTGTAAAACCTCCGGGTCCAACTGGTAATGTAAGAATAGGCGCTGATATCAACTTCTGCTTCAAGGTCTCAAATGATGCCTGGTACTCTGCCGACCAGACGAATGGCACATCCTTCCGTGTCAAGCGGGTTACGGGTGCTGAAAGTCTTGTAAAATCCGATACGAATCTCCTGTAATATCCTGCCAATCCCAAGAAACTCCGTACATCAGCTACGGTCTTGGGTACTGGCCAGCTCTCTACTGCTTCTACCTTCTTGGGATCTACTGCTACTCCAGCTCCTGATATGATATGACCCAAAAATGAAATGTGATCCGTCCAGAACTCACACTTGCTGAGCTTGGCATACAACTGGTTCTCCTTCAGAACCTGTAACACTGTCATGAGGTGGTTTTCATGCTCCTCTTCACTGGCAGAGTACACAAGAATGTCGTCGAGAAATACCACGATAAACTGATCTAGGTATGGCATAAAGATGCGGTTCATCAAGTCCATAAATATTGCTGGAGCATTGGTCAAACCAAACGGCATTACCAAGAATTCATAATGCCCATACTTCGACCTGAACGCTGTCTTGGGAATATCCTCCTTCCGAAACCTCACTTGATGATACCCTGAACGAAGATCTATCTTGGAGAAAACTCTAGCCCTGCTCAACTGATCAAATAAGTCGTCGATCCTTGGTAGTGGATACTTGTTCTTTACTGTTGCCGCGTTAAGCTTCCTGTAATTAATGCACAATCTGGATGATCTATCCTTCTTTCCTACAAGTACCACTAGTGCTGCCCATGGCGATATGCTAGCTTGGATGAACTTCTTCTTCTTCAGTTCCTCTATGTGCTGATATATCTTGGCCTGCTCTGAATCCGCCATTCTGTAAATTCGATCTGATATCGGTTTAGTTCCAGGTGCCAATTCTATACTGAACTCAATATCTCTAACCGGTAGTAGACCTGGAAGTTCTTCAGGAAATACATCCAAAAACTCTTCAACTACCTTCGGAACTTGAACTTCTTCCATTGCCGTTATTACTCCATGCTCTTGCTGAGTTGCCTCTCATCTGACTAAGGTGAATCTCCCCATGCCTGGAATATCAAAAGATACACTCCCTCTACGACAATCTATTGTCGCATGACTGTCTTTCAGCCAGTCCATGCCTAAGATAATGTCGAAATTTCTAACAAAAAATTCTATCAACCGGGCGGGTAAGGAATGCCCGCAAACTACAACGCTATACGCTAGAATAACTCTACTAACTCCTACGAGCCCATTGCCAGTGAGTATATTCAACCTCCCTGGCAATGTCTCGAACTCCATTCCTAGCCGTGTCGTAAATTGTGCAGATATAAATGAGTGTGATGCTCATGAATCAAACAATGCTACCGCGGGATATGAGGCGACGAGAATGTTACCTGCCATAACATCTCCCGATGCTAATGCCTCCTTCAAGGACAGAGTGAAGGCCTGCCCTCGACCTCCTTGTTGGTTCCCATGTTGCGGCCTAGCCTGGTGTTGCTGCTGGCCCCTTCCTTAATGATGCTGGGGTGGTCTATGCTGGTGTTGCTGCATCAGCGGTCCCTGCTGCCGAAACATCTGAGCTTGCGGTATTAACGACGCTGGGCCAATGGTCTCACTGCCACTGCTGGTCCTCGATACTGTTCTGCCCCTGGTGCTGGCAGAGCAGGAAACTGCTGCACTGGTCCTCCTGACCTTGAATTCATGGGATATGTGGTAACCCGATGATTTGGATTTCTACATATCAAACACAGTCCGTTCAATGCCCGACACACATCTCTAGTATGCCCTATCTTTCCATAATAAGTGCAGCCTGCTGGGGGTTGCTGGTTCTTCTTCTGTTGCTGTTGCTGCCTGGGTGGTGCTGGCCCTCGCATCGCCACATCGTGGATGCGAATGCCAGGAGACGGTGCTGTTGTTCGGGGAGCTGCTCCCCCTCCTCCTTCAATCTGACTGTGGGATCTCTTCTGACCTCCAGTCCTTGCCGTGATCCTCTGAACGGTGATCTCATGCCTTCGGGTTGCCGTCAATACTTCGTCAAAAGTCTGATAATTGTGACCTTCTATCAATTGCAAGAGCTCAAGATGAAACCCTTGCTGGAACCTCATCGCCCTCTGGCACTCTGTTGCTACCATCTCTGGGGCAAACCTACTCAATCTGCAGAACTCCGCTGCATAAGCATCTACCGTCTTGCCGGCCTGCTTGAGGTTGATAAACTTCTGTTGTAGCTCAAACTGTGCCACAACCCCATAGTACTTCGTCTTGAACATTGCTGTGAAATCGTCCCAAGCAACGGGACGTCTGATACCTACTTCCTCTGATTCCCACCAATCACGTGCGAGATCCTGAAGTAACAACTTCACCTGATCCACACGTTCTTCTGCCGGCACCTTAGCGGCTGTCAGAATAGCCTCAATATCCTTAAGCCACGCATCTGCTGAGATGGCATCTTCCGTGCCCTCGAAACGATAGGGGTTGTACTTGCAAAACCTGGCTGATGCTCCTGAATCTGGCCTCGCCCCTCTTTCCAATACCATCTGCAACCCTTGGTTGAGTAGTACGTTCTGCTCCTGCAACTGAGCGTGCATGCGCTGCTGGGCTAACATCTGGTGTTGCTGAGTAGCCATCATTCTTCTCATGATCTCCAGAAGGGCCGGTGTGTCCACTTCCACAGGGGTAGGTGGAACTGTTGGTGGTGGTGGAAAATCCGGATACTGCGGTCCAGCTGCTGCTTCCACTATTACTTCTTCTTGGATGGTCTCTTGAGTTAGTACCAGCCCTTGTTGCTGACCAACATGGTCAGGTTGTCCGTGTTGTCCTTGTTGTTGTTGTCCAGTCCTGGCAGATGCGGACGAGTTGCCCCTAAGAAAAGGGACAAGAGAACAATCAAACGATCGGACTGGAAAGATCAATGAAATCAAAAGATACCGGAATGTCAAGCTAGAGTCGAGAGTAACGAATCATGATATCAAGGAAAAACATATGTGATTGAGACATCCTATTAAAACACCCCACAAGTCTGAAATCAGACCTCCATGGGCCACCACTAAAACCTTATCACGCCCCAGAACCAGAATACTAGAGAGCGGGGGAATGACTCAGCCAGCTACGTATTACGGGTAGATGAATACCGTATAATACGATCAATGCTGTCTAAAAGACGAGGGGGTGCATACTACATAAAATTCTCACTATGGTCACTTCCCATCTATTATCTCAATCATTCAAACAAGAAACAGAAATATAGAACATGTGAGATAAAGCAGTAAGGCGTCCCAAACGCTCAGTCAAAATGTTCTTGATATCTGGCTTTACAAAACACAGCCAGATGATGTAGTCAGTATACACAATTGTTATCAGCTGCAGCCTGACTTAGTTACAATTATGCAAAAGTAGGTACAAGATAATCCGACTAACATGTCGGTGCCAAACGGCAAAGTATAAAGTATTTAACAAAACGAGCGGAGAAGTAAGAAAACCCACTCGAGCCCTCCTGCAATCATCCCTCTAGTGTTGACCATCGTGGAGGTAGAAGTAAGCTGGATCCTCGGGGACCGGCTCTAAATCTGGCCATGCAAAACCAGAGAGGTTAGACCTCTAACAGCAAGTACCGCAAGGAAGCACGATATGAGGGATTAAAACTAGTAATGAGAAAATATGATAAATAGATCTCTGCTTTCTACTGGAATTCACATAGTATCACGACACTTCGAACCAACCTCCCAACCAAACAAGGACAGAAGTTGGCACGCCATGTCCTGACATTCTGATCATCTCAGTTAGGTAACAGAGGACATACAGTACATAAACAAATTAATTTAAACGGCCATTCAACTACTACGGCTTGCTACTGTGAGTTCCAAGTTATCCTGGAATTATGTAATAGAGATTCCTCAGTTCTTACTATGTGCAAGCAAGGCTAGTTTATCCAGTCAATCAATTGTGCCAATCATGAATTAGACGAGTCCCAGCAGGACGCCCGTCATCAATATACAATATACAATAGATAATATAACCAGATACCGCTCCCTGCCCGTGTGGCAGATTTGCAGTATCTGTGGGGACCAACCGGCCTGTCGGGCACTACTAGTCCCAAGAGGGCTGCCATGTAAGAACTCGGGAATCCATTCTCTCCATGCAATCATTATTTTATTTAACTTAATAGTCTCTACGTTAAGTGAAATCCCATGTCGTGGGTCATGGTCATTCAAATGAGTACTTTCGTACGGGGTACGATATGCACAACTCTACAAAGATACCAGTGCGGTTAGGTTGCAGGTCTTACATAGCGTAATACAACAATCAGAACTAACCACGGAGTAATCATGCCTTGACCATAAAGTATACATGCTGCTTTTGTAAAATAAATAAATAAATAAATTGAAGCCTGCATGTGCCTGTATTTCAATATTCGGGATCAGCCAGTCGATTATAATAGTTCATAATTAATATGAACGTGTCTCATTTATTCAATTCAATAAGACGACTAGCCAGTCTCTTAGTTCCAACTAGGAACGCATGATCAATTATTAGTCAAAGTAACAGTCAGGGTCAATTCGTGACAAGGCATAAAAGTCAAATTAGTATTAAGCATGGTCGAGTCTATAACTAGCATAAAATAGTTGGTAACACATTCTTGAAGCCAAGAAAAAGATCTACAACTTTTATGTTGGGAGTTGAAAGAAATTCTAGCCATAATTCAGTCAAAATAGGACATATAACAGTCAGAAACAACCAAAATAGGCATATGCGGCCTATTCTGCGACATGCATGCGGACCAACTGCGACATGCGGCCTATGCGGCCCAACCGCGACATCTATGCGGCTCAACTGCGACATGCGGCCTCATGCGGCCCAACCGCGACATCTATACGGCTCAACTGCGACATGCGGCCTCATACGGCCCAACCGCGACATCTATGCGGCTCAACTGCGACATGCGGCCTATGCCGCCCAACCGCGACATCTATGCGGCTCAACTGTGACATGTGCCTCATGCGGCCCAACCGCGACATCTATGCGGCTCTACTGCGACATACGGCCTCATGCGGCCCAACCGCGATATCTATGCGGCTCTACTGCGACATGTGTCTCATGCGGCCCAACCGCGACATCTATGCGGCTCTACTGCGACATGCGGTTCATGCTGCAGATGAACATAGAAGTTTGACCAAAATTGTTTTGGCCATAACTTCCTCAAAATAAATCGGAATCTAACTTTTCAAAAGCCAAAGTTTGGTAGAATTAAATTCTCTACAACATGGAACCACTTATTTTTTTGAAAATAATAAAGTTTGATAGATTAAAACCATAAAATCCATATGAAAACCAAAACTTGAAACTTAGATCTACACCCAACCATCCATGGAAATCAAGAACTTCAAGACCTAAACTTGTAGAGGATGAGAAGATGAACAACATAGACTAAAAATAAATGGGGATGCATAAAATCCCTCATGGTGTGCAAGATGTACTTGCCTCTCACAGGTGGGTTAGGGTTTGGTGGAGGAGTAAATATGAATGAATGAAGAGAGAGAATGAAAGAAGAGTTTTATACCAAGGTCAAGTGGATCTCCACCATTCATTCTCTCCACCAAATCCAAGCCATCCATTCCTTTCCATGTTGAACCAAACCGAACCAAGTTGGTTTACCATGAACCGAAATGAACCAAGAGCCAAGAAAAAGCAGAAAATAAAATACAGAAAAATAATTAGCATGAAATTAAAAGAATTAAATATAAAATAAATGCATGACAGATACTAAATAAATTCGGGCAAGCGGTATACGTATAAAAATACGCATTCCGGAAACGGGGAGTGACAGATGATTTCACCTTTGAACAACTAGGAGAGGCTTTCAGTGACCTGCTAAATGATTACAGGAAACTGCGTAGTAAATATGAAACCTCTAAGAAGGTACTCAAAGAGTACAAAGGTAAACTAAGAAGACTTACCGACCAACTAGATCATGTTAGAAATAATGACTCTTCAAATGAGTCTGGTGAGCTTTCTTCTATTAAATTGTTATTACACGAGTCTATTAAGCTATCCGAAGAAAAAGACCAAATTATCATCCAGTTAAAGGTAGACCTATCTAAGGAGAGAAAGAGTCTCCAGTGTGCACAGATCAGATTAGAATCACTTACATCTGACTATACTAGATTATATGACACTTCCAAAAAGTTGGAAATTAGTTTAGGAAAACGGCCTGAAGTTGCTGCTTCCTATTCTAACACGTGTCAATTACCGAATCATCGGAACACGCCCAACACTGTCAGACCAAACCATACCAAAACTATGCCCAAGAAGACTAATAGGCATGCATTCTTCTATACTAGAAAACTAAAACCTACCAATCATGCACCTCACACTACTTTCAACACTCAACATGCTAAATGTCATTATTGTGGCTTCATTGGTCATATATCTTCTGCATGTAGAATCAGAAAGTTAGTAGATTTAAATGTTTATGCATGGATACCAAAAACTAACCAGTCAGGACCCTACAAGAAATGGGTACCAAGAGTTTCATCTGCAAATTGTTTTGTAGGTGGGACGCCCTTCACATGCTAGGAGCAAATGGATCCTCGACAGCGGTTGCTCACGGCACATGATCGGTGACGCTTCACTATTCGCAACAATGTCGAAGGAGAATAAAGAAGGATACGTCTCCTTCGGTAATAATTTAAGAGGGTACATAATCGGTATCGGTGACATTGGTAAGGCTCCATATCCAGTGATTAAAGATGTATGTCTAGTTACCGAGTTAAAACATAATCTGCTCAGCATAAGCCATTTAGCTGATCACGGTTATGGTATTAACTTCGTCAAAGATAAATGTACTATAGTTGATAGTTCAACTGGTAGTACTATATTTGAAGGTATTAGGGAAGACAACATATATGTTTTCTATTTGTTGGAAGATGCTAACAAAGCAGGTAGATGTTTGATGGCCAAAAGCATCTAGAGTCAACTATGGCATATGAGACTCGGTCATGCAAACATGTATACAATTTCAAGACTATCTACAAAGAAGTTGGTACGCAGCTTACCGGATATTTCTTTCAAGAAGGATACGGTATGTAGTGAATGTGAAAAGAACAAAGCTACCAAATCCGTATTTAAATCCAAGAATGATGTAAGTACCACTAGACCTTTACAACTGTTACATATGGACTTTTGGACCCAGTAGAATTGCTAGTCTATGTGGTAAGTTATATGCATTTGTCATTATAGATAATTTCTCTAGATATACATGGGTTCTTGCACGCAAGTACGATGCATTATCAGAATTCGTCACCTTTTGCAGGAAAGTACAAAATGAAAAAGGGTTCATGATTACTCGCATTCGTAGTGATAATGGCTTTGAATTTGAGAATACATAATTCAAGCTATTTTGTGACACACACGGTTATTTGCATGAATTCTCTTGCCCTAGGACTCCACAACAAAATGGATTTGTGGAACGTAAAAATAGAACTCTATCTGAAATGGCTAGAGTAATGTTAAACCAGTTTAGTCTACCTAGATACTTTTGGGCTGAAGCTGTAAATACAGCATGCTATATTCTCAATAGGATTCTAATTCGACCTATATCGAAGAAGACTCCCTATGAACTATGGTTTGATAGAACACCAAATGTTTTATATTTCAAGATTTTTGGTTGTAAATATTTTATTCTTAATACTAAAGACAATTTGAGTAAATTTGATGAGAAGGCCGATGAAGGTATATTTTTAGGTTATGCAGCAAAGAGCAAAGGATACAGAGTCTTCAACAAAAGAACCATGATCATCGAAGAATCAATCAATGTCAAGTTTGATGAGCTAAATCAACACTTAGACGATGATGACAATGAAGACTTAATCACACCAAGTACAGCTACTGCAAAACCTTCACACAGAGATACAGAACCATCACATCAAGCATCAGATGAACCTTCAAACAAAGAAGCCGGAACTAGCAATCCTGAGACTACATCAAAAGAGATGAGATTTTTGGCTAATCATCCTAAGGACTTGGTAATTGGTGAGATTACCAAGGGTGTAAGTATTCGTTCCTCTAATAAAGATATAGCTTCTTGTGTTGCTTTTGTTTCGCAGTTTGAATCCAAAAATATTAAAGAAGCATGTAGTGATAATTTTTGGTTAGATATTATGCAAGAGAAATTAAACTAATTCGAAGGGAATCAATTTTGGGAACTTGTTCCCAAGCCTATTGATCATTCGGTCATTGGTACCCGATGGGTATTCTGAAATAAACTGAACGAGAATGGTTTAGTGACTCGTAATAAGGCTCGACTTGTAGCTCAAGGATACAATCAAGAAGAAGGTATCGACTACGATGAGACTTATGCCCCAGTTGCGAGATTAGAATCCATTCGCATATTATGTGCATTTGCATGTTTTCATAATTTTAAGTTATTTCAAATGCATGTCAAAAGCACATTTTTAAATGGTTTTATAAAATAAGAAGTTTATGTAGCTCAACCTCTTGGTTTTACTGATTTCAAATTTCCTGAATATATTTTCAAGTTGAAGAAAGTCTTATACGGTTTGAAACAAGCCCCTCGTGCTTGGTACGATCGTCTGAGCTCTTTTCTACTTGATAACGATTTTTCAAAGGAAAAGATTGACACTACATTGTTTATAAAATCTTTGAATAACAACATTCTTTTGATTCAAGTCTATGTAGATGATATTATTTTTGGATCTACTGATGAATCTCTTTGTCAAGAATTTTTAAAGTGTATGCAGAATGAGTTTGAGATGAGCATGATGGGAGAGCTGAAATTCTTTCTCGGACTGCAAATCAAACAAACCAATAATGGGACGTTCATAAATCAAGCAAAGTACACAAAGGATCTATTAAAGAAGTTCGACATGGAAGCAGTCAAGCCACTTAGCACTCCAATGACGACTTCAACCAAGCTTGATATTGATGAACAAGGCAAACCTGTTGACATACGTAAGTATCGAGGTATGATTGGTAGCTAACTGTATTTAACTGCTAGTCGACCAGATATTATGTTTAGTGTTTGATTATGTGCACGCTTTCAAGCTAATCCTAAGGAATCACATCTGTGTGCAGTTAAGCATATCTTCTGATACCTTAAAGGCACTTCTTCTGTCGACTTATGGTATCCCAAAACCACGTCATTTGACCTAACCGGTTATTCTGATGCTGATTTTGCCGGATGCAAAGTAGATAGAAAAAGCACTAGCAGCACATGTCATTTCCTAGGAAAAGCTCTAGTCTCTTGGTTTAGTAAGAAGCAAAATTTTGTTGCATTATCAACAAGCGAGGCTGAGTATATCGTCACAGGACGTTGTTGTGCACAAATTTTGTGGATGAAGCAAACTTTAGAAGACTACGGATTGTATTTTACACACGTACCCATTTTCTGTGACAACACTAGTTCTATTAATTTGACTAAGAATCCAGTATGTCATTCTCGTACTAAACATATCGAGATTAGACATCACTTTTTTAGAGATCATCAACAAAATGGATATAGACCTTGTATACATAGACACACAGAATCAATTAGCTGACGTACTCACAAAACCTCTAGCGGAAGATTGTTTCAATTATTTACGTCGAAAATTAGGAATTTTAAATGTCAATAATATTAATTAATTGTGTTTTATTAATTAATATTCAATACTCAATAACTGTTTTCGAGATAAGCCTAAAAAGAGTCTGTCTGTCACCACGACTATGGTCGAAGCGAAGCGGTATTTAAGAGTTCCTAGGTGAACCTCCGTTAGCTGGGACAGTACTCCTACAGCTAATCTGAGACAGATGCTGAGTAACGAATATAAATTTTTAAAATAATATTAATTATGTTATTTGAAATCTAAATTTACTAAACTCTGAATTAAACATTTGAAACGAATTGATGAAAAAGATGTGGCCCCACAATTATATATATATATATATATATATATATATATATATATAGCCAGGCAACCCTTGGCGAATTCGGCCCGAGTTCGGTCCGAATTCGGCCAGAGTTCAGCTGGGTATATATATGTACCAGTCAGAACCCGAGGCCCTCTATTCTTCATTCTTCCAAACTTCATCAAAACAGCAGCAGCCGTGCCCCCTAAACCCTAGTTTGTCTCCACCTTCCTTCTTCCAATCCACGTGGAGATCTTCGTCCAAAATTTGGATTCGTGCGGAGAATTTCATCCTCTACAGCATATCCAATTCTCGGAAGGTATAATTCCTTCTTTCCTCCACTTTCCAATTGTTAGGGTTTCTAGTTTTTGGGATAGATGCCTAAGGGATTCAATCCTTTCAAGAGGAAGAAGACCCATGCCAGTGAAGAGGCATCGTCTTCGGATCCGCATACGAATTCTCTCTTTTCTCTGGTCCAATCGGATGATGGTGCATCGGACGAGTTTTATTTCAAAACTCCCGACCAATCCCTACTTTGGTATACCGATTTCATTATGCACACTATTTGTACCGAATCTCCGATCAAATGGACTGTCTTTCCCGACTACCGTCCCTACTTTGAGGTATTAGGGTTACAACACTTTGTTACTTTACAATTCTCTATAGCTACTAATGCCATTAGACTATTTTACTGTAATTTTGTGTTAGACACTTTTACCGCGAGAACACATGTCGGAGGGATAGATATCGAGTTTACTGATGAAACGTTAGCGAAAATCCTTGGTATTCCAAACGAAGATGTCCCGCTCGATGACATCATTGATTTCGATTTCTCCAATGGTACGACTCTCATTAGTTTCAAGAATGAGCTTTGTGCGCCCGTACGTGCTCGTCCTGGAAAGTTTAAGGCCAATAACTTGAACTTGTTTAACTACAAATTACATCGCATCATCTATTCCACTCTACTTCCAAAATCTACTTCAAAAGATGATGTCACTGCACTTGAGCTTTCTGCTTTATATCACATTCTTAAGGGAATTCCTTTCTCTGCCCCTAAGACTATCATTCAGATGATGGGTAGATGTCGCGAAAGAGACCGCAACCTCTCTTATGCGATGATCATCCCACGCATCTTTCAGATATTCGACATTGACTTATCCATTTGTGTTCTGGACCCTGAGCCCAAGTTCCTCAAACTCTTTCGTCGCAGCATTGCCACTGTTCCTCCACCTACTGCATCTGCTCCTCCTGTACCTACTCCCATAGCACATGGTCCTCCTCAGTCTTACCCTATGACCTTTGAGGGTATTCATCAGCATCTTTCAGATTTGCAGTCATTTTATGTTGACACTTCCAGGGAACATGAGTTCCGTGACGTGACTCGGTTCCAGGCTATTGCCAACTCCTTTGCCGATCTGCAATTTGTACAGACGGGTCACTCTGCTAGCTCTCTACCTCGAGACCCTTCTATTTCTGGCTACCGTATTGATGATTAGGCGGTCCACTCTCTGTTCCAGCCAGAAAACGCTTACGATTGGTATCGTACTTCTGGTGCCACTCTTCATACTTCTGGAGCCGGTACTTCTGGAGCTAGTCCATCTGGACTTGCTGGCACTGCAGCCGATGATGATGATGAGGATGATGATTTTTGAGATGTTATTCTTATTAAGACTGATATTTTGTCTTATGTTTACTTGGAAATGCTCCGACATTCTACGATATTATCAATACTCTTTATTTCAGTTATGATTTCTGACTTACATAGACATATGTTTTTATGCCTCAGTTTGGCATTTGACTCACATTAGTTTATTATTCAGCACTTTATTTGTTTCAGCTTTATTCTAGCATTATCTTTCTATTATGCTTCATATTAACTGTATGTGACAAATACCATGCCTGTGTTATTATCTGTCTATCTTATTTTTTTTGTCAATGTTTATACCATGCCTGTGATGAATGGTCTTACATTTTTTTAATTGTGTTTCTTCACTGAGTGTTACTTATGCATTTATTGCGGGAGAGCTTTCTCTTTTGCAATTATTTTGCTAAGTGACAACGGGAGAGAAATAAGATCTAACATCTTCATGAATACAGGTTATGAACAATTTTTTTGGGTACATTTTTGAATTGATCCAAACTAAGATGTTATATCGGCAAGGTTTGTCAATTATCAAAATAGGGGAGATTGTTGGCCCATTGGTCATGGTCAAACCTGATTTTAATAATTGATCAAACACTGTCTCGATATAAATACAAGTCAATTCAGATGTTTACCTACGACGTTTTGGACACTGCTCAATGATGGTTATCTACTATGTTCAAGACCGAAGCTGTTTGCCATCCAGAATGTATTTCCTTCAAAGCAATGTAATTTTTTATTTTATTGAGTCTAGGAATATATTGTACACCAAGTCGTACTGGAAAATAGGCTGTCCGGAATCGTTTTTCAAAATCACCCTATCCTTTTAAAAATGACCTATGTTTTTGAAAAATATCATTTTTACAAAAAGCTTCTGAAGGACTTTTCAAAAAGCCAAAATTATTTTTCTCAAAATCAATTGGCAGAATCCTAGTAGAACTTGACCAGAGTTCGGCCAAGTTGAACGTTATGTGAATGTTTGATTGTCACGACCCGCACCCTGATTAGGGGCACGAGTACGTGGTTACGTCTAGCCTACGCCGCAGCATCAGCGGTAGAACCCTGTCTAGGTTATCTACAAAACTACACTAAACAGTATAAAGGTACCTGTACAGTATATATACTCCGAATGGAGGTGACATAGCAATACAATCTCAATCACAAAAACAAACTAGGATAGATAGCACGAAAGAAAATATGATAGATGAAAACAGAAAATAAGTTTAAGATCCACACAAGTCCAGAGCTATACACAACTACACAGAGTCATAGAAATATAATATAAAATGCTACAAACTGGAAGTACTAGCTGGCTCGCAGGCCAGGCAAACCTAACTAAACTACACTACTCAGGGTAAGCAAAGTCTAGTGGCTCTACTAACAAGCCACGGTCCAGGTCTACTCCGTCAGACTCTACCCCATAATAGGTCGGGCAATCTGCCTCAGAATCATCTGTAATATATCAACGGTATCCTGTCAGGAAAATGAGCAAGTACAAACACCAACAGCAGTTCCATGTAAATTGACAAATATTATAAGAGACAGTATAATGAAATACAAGACAAAAATATGTGAAATACAGGGTAAAATCAGCAGAAAATATATAATAGATGTGAGTATTGAATAGGACGACAATATATATATGATGACTTAGGAACTATTCGGAAGCCGAGTTACAACCCTTATACCAAACAAGGACCGGGGTTGTAACTCTTCTCCCGAACAGAACTTAGCCTCCTAGGATAAATAAATATAAAAATGTGACTTGAATTATTAGAGCGCTATGTGATCGGCTAGGGAATCATGGTAGGGTTATCCACTTGGCCCGGCAATCCGTGGTGACCTCAACGGAAAGTCATGCCGGCCAACCTGGATAACATGGACATGGAGGTATCTGCTACACCCTACGTGAGGCGAGAGTGGCACAAGCAAAATAGTGACATAGGGCTTTGATCACATAACCCCTAATAATTCTTCCATCCCCGAATAGTATCATGGATCCGGACATGGCACGTCATGACACGGGATTCAAAAGCAGGGGGCCAGCCCACTCCCAAATCGATGTCTATATAAGTACATGAAACATGGATATCACACACCAATATACCAATGAAAATCCGGGAATAACATCTCATGACAGGATCCGACGTATACTTGTCCGTGCACCATCGTGTCGAAAATCATGTAAGACACTACAACTGAATCAGATATAGTAGATATCAAGACAATGAAAACTATCAGTGAATGTACTCGCCTGTGGTCCTGAGCTGATAAGGTGAACAGACGCTCAGAGTAATCACAGACCTAAAATGAGATACTATGAATCAAACAGGGTTTTATAATAAAAAGAAACTAATTTAAGTCATGAATGCAAGTTTAAGTCAAACTAGGTCAAATTGAGTCATACTAGGTCACACTGGTTCATACCAGGTCACTGGGAGTCAATCCAAGTCAAACTAGGTCAAACGGGATCAAAGGTTGACTTACAGTTGACTTTTGGTCAACTGGTCAACCTTGGTCAACTCTGGTCAACTCTAGGTCAACCATAGGTCAAACTAGTCTAATGTTGACCAACTGTTGACTTTCAGTCAACTGGTCAACTCTGGTTTGGTTTCGGTCAAATCTAGTCACTTATAGGCTAAGGTTGACTCTCGGTTGACTTTTGTTGACTTTTGGTCAAAATGGTCAACCGAAGTCAAAACTAGTCTAGGAGCACTATATTTGATCATTACCAACCAAGAGAACCAAGTTTTAATCATATAAACTCTAAACTCAATTACCTACTTTACCCTTACCAAGGTAATCCCGATACCTTGCCCAATACAAAGGAAACTCCGCTAATTCTCAAGATACTAGCCTAGGCTTCCTAGGGTAGTTAGATACTATCCTATCTAAGGGTTACCTACCAAGATACATAGGTTTCCTAGATATCTAATCCATCTTAGGACACATGTGGTTTATCCTTATTACCTTACCATAATATTCTCTAACTTCTAGTTAACACCCACATACCACACTCACTCATTCACTCACCCACTCACATATAGGCTCCCACCTATAGGTTCACATATAGGCTAACACCTATAGGCTACTAGCTAACTTCTATAGGCTTACACACACACTCACATTCAGCTCACACACACACACACTACAAGCTCACACACACACACTACAAGCTCACATACACACATATAGGCTCACTCCTAGGCTCTCACACACATAGGCAAATAGCTACCTATTAGGCTCACCTATAGGTTCCTATATAAACTCACACACACACACAAAAGCTCACACACACAAACACTAAGCTCACTCACACATATAGGTTCACATGGGCTGATTTCTAAAGGCCAATATGTGGTTGAACCTAAGGCCAACTAGGGCTGTCCATGTGGGCCAAATAATGGGCTAAATGAGGGGTTTAATGTAGACTGTTTAGGACAGGTTGGGGATTGGTTTGTAGGCTGAAATGGGCTTGCTACAAGGGGCTGCAATTGGGGGCAGTCAAGGGCTGAACAAAGGCTGGTATGGGGGGCTAAGTTGCTGTCCATGGGCTGTTATAGGACAGGTTTTAGGATAGCTATACGGGTGTTAACATGGACTGGTTTGTAGCAGCTTAATGGCTGATATGTAGGCTAAGTTTGGGGGCCTGAAACAAGGCTGAACAAAGGGGCTTCTAGGACTGAACAAGGCTGTCAATGTGGACTAGTTTAGAACTGATATGTGGACAGTCACTTGGACTGTTAGGGACTGCTTGTATCAGGTTTAGGGGGGGCTGCTTAGGGCCTGTTGGGGACTACCTATAGGCTGGTTTAGGGGGGGACAGCAATGGACATGTAAGGGACTGCTATGGGGGGCTGCCCAATGGGCTGAATGGCTCCCCCTTAGCTGCTGCACACAGCAGCAGGTCCCCCCTCCTCTCACACTCTCTATTCATCCTCTATCACTCTCTCAATACAAACACACACACTATGATTCTCATCCCTCTATCACTCCCTCCATACACCAACACACATAAATATATCAACATTCAAACCAATTTCAAAACCAATACCCACCATCACCCCATTCTCTCCTTGGCCGAAATCTACACACTACCCAAACACATACAAAGACACAAATGACACAACAATATATATACACATATATATAAGATACAATATATATATATATATATATATATATATATATATATATATATATATATATATATATATATATATAGACATTGATATACATATATCACCATGATATATAGACATTGATATACATTTATACATGATATAGACATTGATATACATATATCACCATGATATAGATATATATTAGAATATAATACAATATGATACCAAAAGAAGACAATCTCTAAATAACCTAAAATCTGAGATTTAATATCTAAATAACATTTAAGCAATATATATTAAATCTACATGTGTCCAAATAGGAATTTTTCCACTAGGACACAAACCTACACATAGGACACACCTAAAAGTCTCCAAATGAACACGAAATAGACACAAATGGAGACACAACCATGGAGGTCATTCCTATGGGTCTAAAATCATCCTATATGCATGAGAAAATGAAAAGGATAAGGGATTTATACCTCCCGGTAGATCGAATCGAAGAAAAGCCTTCCTGATACGACACCGACATGTAGAGATTTCAAATGGACACGAACGAGCTTCGAATTCTCCCAAACTTGGCTAGCACCCTCTAACCATGGAGTAGAAGAGAAATGAAGAAGATTTGGTGGAAGAAGGGGTTGATTTGGAGATGAAAACAATGGAAACCTTCTCTAAAATTTGGGAAAGAACAAGAGAGAGAAAATGGATGGATAATAACAAATGAGAGGATGACTCCACCCCTCCTCCTATGGCTGCCATGTGTGGGCTAGGTGTCCCCTAGAGGAAAGTCTAAAATACCCCCATTTGTCCTATTTGATTTAAATTAGGAATGAGCTTAAGGTTGAGGTTAATTTAGTCTAGTTTTAATGCTCTAATTAAACTTAACCTACCCGTGAATAATTACTCTAACTCACTAACTAAAAATATTATCATGTGGCCATGCCTAACTAATGTGTGGGTCCCACTAGAGTCAAAACTACCCCGGGTCCCTGTTTCAAGTCGGATTGAGCTGAAATTCGAACCCGACTCAAATAACCCCAAAACAATATCATAAATAATAAAATAAATTTCAAAAATATTCAAAAATACAAAATGACAAAAATACTCCTGTTTCTAAAAACTGGGGGTGACATTGATTTTGAACTTGGTCTCCCTTCAGTTGCGGTTTGTTACAAAGAGTTCTGTCCGAATTCTGCCCGAATTCTGTCAGAGTTCTGTCTTTGGAAAAACTATAAATAGAGAAGGATTTCGATCATTTCAAATCACCAATTCACTTTCAATCTCTTCTCTTCTAAAGCTTACATTTCTTCCAAAGAGTTCTAAAAAGCTTTCATTTTCAAATCCCAAGCCAGTTACAATCCTCTAGTCGATTTGCCAGTACGGTGCGGTCTAGAAGTTTCAGAGCGATTGTAATCAGAGGCTTAATTGAAGATACAACTCTTCATAATTGAAGTTTATCGAGTTCTTCGTATCAAAGCTCGCGTCTGTAGAAGTTGCAAGGACTTCGTATGAAAACTTGCGAGATTTTCCAATAATGGATTCAACTGGAAGCTAAAGTTCTTCCGACTGGACTAGTCCTCACAAGAAGAAAACCAGTATAAATCTCGGTATTTGTGTTTGCCTTCTGATCACCTTTTTATTATTGTCATTTATTTTATGATTATTATTATATCTGTGATCTAACTGCTAATGAGTTTTTAATTAGAAATATTTCGCTGCCTACTCTATTCACCCCCCCTCTAGAGTATTCTGCTTTACGATTTCGTTCCTACATACTAGCCATCACCGGCTGATAGAAAACTATAATACCAAGATGTATAGTCCAAAATGGCTTATGGTGCCAGCGACCGGTGCATATAGATTTAAGTTTGCTCGATTACGACATTTCGCGTGCGAGACCTTGCATTGAAACAAGTAATCTGAGAAGTCTGAACAACTGAGTGAACTAAGCTGAACAACTGAACAACTTAGTGAACATGAACATCTGAACAAAGCTTTTGAGTACAACACAACTTTACAAACTCGAATACTTCGTCCACCTGAGGCAAGAACACGCCCTTGACACTTTCGAATGCTTATGCAAATCTGTTAAGTCTTTACGTATAATATGTTGGCTAACTTGGTTTACCTTGGATAGGAAAGATCGTACGGTAAGTATGGTAAGTTGCGCATGTCATTTCTATGCGACACTTGATATCGATAACACGAGATAGGCTTTAAATCATATGCTATAAAACTGATCCTAAGACAAGATTAGTAAGATAATAACTGATAGATGGTGCACAAAAGTAAAATAAACGTATTTGGTAATGATAGCGAGTGGGCGAGCTAACCTCCCTACCAGTGCATAACAATGTACTGATAACCACATAGTCTGCGTGCAGGGTGCAAGAGAATCTCGTCGGGTGCGGAGACTTTCTACGAACGTGCTAAGGTACAGAGGTAAGTCTGGAGCCTTGGGGCGTTGCAGAGGAACTGAAGCACCATATATAGGACATAATGAATCAGAACATCGTCATGAATCATTCCATCTTGTAAGTCACTTAGCAAAGAGGTGGTGTCTAACGATATAATGAATGCTCCATAAATAGGAGATAGATTAGAGTAGGATAAAAAATGGGCAATATCATGTTCATAACCATAACGTATATGAGATCTTTCCATATTACTATAAGAATATCTTCTTAAGGAAATATGAGATAGTGGAGGAGAGATCATACCATCCGAATTAGAGGAATCCACATCAGAATCAGAGGGATCCGGTGCGGAAGGCGCATCTTCAGGAGTTGGGGCAGGGTTAAGCGAGGGACATGACACAGTAGTGGACTGCTGCTTTCTTCTTCTGTAGACTTGGAGCTCTATAAATATATTATTCTGTAGTCTGTTCCTCCCCCTGTACTGGAGCATCTCTTCTTTCCTTCTGATTGTATGCATTCTCATCACTTGCCTCACCCTCGCTATCTTTTCCTTCTTCTCTTGGACCAAATTTTATTATTAGGCATGGAACTGACCCGACAATCACGCTTGGGATCATCTTCCCCTCACTCTTAACACCTCTTATGTTAGGTGTGCTACCAAATACGGAGCCTTCACCTGAACCATTGTGGTAATATGGTTTCATCTCTTTGAATGTAACATCCATGCTCACAAAGAGCCTTCGTTCCACGGAACTCCAGCAAGAATATCCCTTCTGAGTCCCTGAGTAGCCAACGAAGATACTTCACTGCCCGAGGGTCCAACTTAGATCCCCACTACAGGCCTATTATCCTTCACGAAGCATACACATCCAAATACCTTTGGAGGAACACTATGCTTGTTCTCACCTGTAAGCATCTCAAACGGTGTCTTCCATCCTAACATCTGAAAGGGCATCATATTGATGAGATATATAGCAGTCAACACGGCATGCCCCCACAAGTGTTTCAGAACATTTATCGTAAACATCATTGACCTTACCACTTCCAACATGTGCCTGTTCTTCCGCTCCGTAAAGCCATCTTGTGTTGGTGTATAGGCACATGAAGTCTGATGATGTATCTCATTGGCTGATAAGTACTCTTCAATAGCCTTGTTGTGTATTATGTTCCATTGTCAGACCTCAAAATCTTTACTTTAGCACCGTACTGTGTTGCAATCCTGCGATAAAAGTCTTGAAAGCATGCAAAGACATCACTCTTACTCTTTATTAGGTATATCCAGGTAACATGAGTATGACAGTCAATAAAGGTGACAAACCATTTAAAACCATTAACAGTAGTTGTAGGACAATGTCCCCACACATCAGAGTATATCATATCAAAAGCAACCAAACTGAAGTTTTAGACAGATTTAAGGTCTATAAATCTGAAGCTGAGAACCAGTTAGAGAAAAAGATTAAGATTCTTAGATCAGATCGTGGATGAGAGTATACCTCAAATGAAATAGCTAATTTCTATGAAGAACATGGAATAACTTATGAGGTAATTGCTCCATATTCACCACAGTCCAACGAAGTTGCTGAAATAAAGAATCGTACTCTGTTAGACATGGTAAATGTAATGCTTCTCAGTTCAGGTGCCCCTAATAATCTGTAGGGAGAAGTCTTATTGTTGGTATGTTATATCCTTAATAGGATACCCAGTAAATTTAATGATAAGACACCATATGAGTTATAAAAATGTTGAACTCCTAGGATTAATTATCTCAAAATTTGGGAATATTTAGCTAAGGTAGGAATTTTTGAACCCTAAAAAAGGAAGATTGGACCTAAGACCGCAGATGCTGTGTTCATAGGATATGCTCTAGATAGTAATGCCAATAGACTTCTTATAACTCATTCTGAAGTAAATAAAATCTCTAACAATACAATTATAGAAGTAAGAGATGCAGCTTATTTTGAGAATATATTTTCCTTTAAGGATAAAACTTTATCATCTTTCTTCGACCCTTCTCTTACTCCATCTACTAGTTCTCATGTTCAAATATCAAGTTCACAATCTGAACAAGATATAGAACCTAGAAGGAGTAAAAGAGAAAGAATTAAAAAGAATTTAGGAGAAACATTTTTTTTATAGAGGGTGATCCCTCGACTTATGAAGAAGTCATATCCTCTCATGATGTCCCTTTATGGAAGGAAGCTATTAATAATGAGTACAACTCCATTATGGAGAATAGTACTTGGTTTTTAGCAGACCTAACTTTGGGCAGTAAACCCATAGGTTGTAAGTGGATCTTCAAAAAGAAACTTAGAGCCGATGGTACTATAGAGAAATACAAGGCTAAACTAGTAGCCAAAGGCTTTAACTAGAAAAAAGGATTAGAATATTTTGATACCTACTCTCATGTAGCTAGGATCACTTCTATTAGAACTCTTCTAGCCTTAACTTCCATTCATGATATGTTGATCCATCAAATGAATGTAAAGACATCATTTCTAAATGAAGATTTAGAGGAAGAAATATATATGGAGCA